>CAUYQG010027710.1:0-40743 GCA_963574415.1 Tarsius wallacei | reverse complement strand
GTTTTTCAAAATGGGGGCAAATTTGCCCCCCCCCCCCCCCCCCCCCCCCGAGGGGACATTTGGTAATGTCTAGAGACATTTTGGGGTTTTTTGGTTGTTACACTTGGGTGGAGGTGGGATGGTGTTGCTACAGGCATCTAGTGGGTAGAGGGGCCAGGGATGCTGCTAAACATTTTGCAATGCACAGGACAGCTCGTTACAAAGAATTATCCAGCCCAAATGTCAATAGCTCAAAGTTAACAAACCCTGCTGCAAATAAAGAACGTTAGAGTATCTATTGATAAGATTATATGGGTGTTCTTCTTTAAGCTGTTAATACAGTGATATTCATTAATATGTGTTCAAACCAAAGTAAATAACTTTGCATTTGTGGAATAAAACTGTTTTATACATTTAATATGGTGTTGAATTTTATATTTGGGTTGTTAGGTGAGATTTGTAAAAGCTAATCATTCAAAATCTATTTTGGAAAGTAAGAAGAGGTAGATTTTCAGTTCATATGATAAGGCTAGCATAACCCTAATACCTGGATAAGTGTAAATTCAAGTTTTAAAAAAGAATTTTTCCTAATGCTAAAGGGAGAGATGCCCCCTTCCTCAACCTTTTTCTTAGACTATTTCCTTGATCCATGTCCCTTTGAGGTTCATGTAGACCTTTTTTTAAAAGCTAAGGTCTTTTTAAAAGCTAAGTAAGACTCTTGCCAGTTTTTTTTTTTTTTCAGTTGGAGCGTCACTCTTTGTTGCCCAGGCTGGAGTGCAGTGGCATGCTCATGGCCACCGCAGCTTCTACCTGCTGGGCTCAGGAGATACTTCCACCTTAGCTTTCCAAGTAGCTGAAACTACAGACACACGCCACCATGCCTGGCTAGTTTTTGTGATTTATTGTAGAGACGAGTTCTCACCAATTTGCCCAGGCTGGTCTTGAACCCCCGGGCTCAGGCAATCCTCTGGCATCGGCCTCATAGGGTGCTGGGATTCCAGGCTGAGCCACCATGCCTGGCCTCTTGCCAGTTTTAATAGTAAATTCTTCAGGGCCTTGGAGTCATCTTTTTGAAGTGAAAACATCAAAGAGGATAGTTCCCCTCTCTCCCTGTGTGTCTAGGTGTGTGTGATTTTAGCCTAGGCTTCTGGCTGCACATTGTAGTGACCTGCTTCTCTCATAAAGATGTGGGAGATGGTATTTATATTTGAAAGGAAGTCAATTAACTAACACAGTGGCCACTTCAATTAACATGTGAATTTAGGATGAATTTTGTGTAGCAAAATATACTGTCATTTACTTGAGGACAAATTATCATTTATTTTGGAAGCTACATTGTAATGGATTGTATGTGCCTGACTTTATAAAAAGATGAGATTTATTTCTGTCTTTGTAATCTTGTAGTGGATTGCCTGTGCAGTGTGACTTAATGCTTATTCTGATTTAATGCTTATTCAAAAAACCTAAATTAATTAATAAATATTATTCAATAATACAGCTGTTTTCTGCATTTGTGGAGAGGATTTTCTACACTGGCAGGAGATCAGATTTTTGGTTATTTCCCCAACACTTGACAAAAGCAAATTCTGCCTTTAAAACCAAAAACCAGTATCACTGGTGAGCATACATGTAAAATATCCAAATAAAGCAATACAATATTGAATCAACCACTCTTGGAGAGTAAAATGTACTACAGTCAAGCAATGTTTATTTCACAAATGAAAGGTAGTAATAATGCCATTTAAAATGCATATATTTTTTGCTCATTTTATAATTTGACTAATCAACAAGCTATTATTGAACATTTAAGCTTTCTCTAAAGTTTTGCTATTTTAAATAATACTGTGAATGAGTACTTTCGAGAAGAGATTTCTAAGCACATCTACGAGCATTTCCCTTGAAATGTACCCCTTTATTCTTTCCCTTTAAGGTCCTATTTAAGGACTATCTATGGCATAAAACTATCCTTCAGTTTTTTCTCTGAGGGGTCTCAAAATTATTTTTATTTTATTGAGTGACTGTCCATACAAGATTTAAGGACATACCATGAATATATTTTCCTTTTTTGTTCATGAATCAGTTGTGTGTATGTTTTGGCCCATTCATGCTACTGTTATAGAATACCACAGACTGAGTAATTTATAAACAATAGAAATGTATTTCTTGTGGTTCTGGAGCCTGGGAAGTTCAAGATCAAAGGGCAGGCATCTGGTGAAGCCCTTCTTGCTTTGCCGTTCAGACTTCTGCTATAGCAGAAGGGCAAAGAGGAGAGAAGAAAGAGATAAAAGTGTACTGAACTTTTCCTTTTATAAGTGGTCCGCTCTCATGATGACATTAATCCATTAATGAAGGAAGAGTGCTCATGGCCTAATGACCTCTTAAAAGTCCCACTTCTTAATACTGGTACAATGATGATTAAGTTTCCAACACAAGGTTTTTGGGGGACAGTCAAACCATAGCAAGGTAGGTCTATCAGTCTTTAAAGATGTCTTTTTTTCTGAACCCATTTTTCTTGGACCTTAGTGGATCATCTTGAGTATTCCATTTGAGAGATGATTGTCTCTCAATCATTTTAGTCTTATATATTACTTACCTAGCACTTAAAGTATAAAAGATACAACTAAATACTTGACTCAGGTCAAATGTTGAATACTGTTTTTAAAAAATGTATGTAATTCTATTTCCTTTGACAGAATTAATTCTCCTGAAGCAAAGCTCTTATATTTGTCTCTTACCTTTACTGTATAATAATGCCAAGCACATAAGTATCTAGTTATTACTTGACTGAGATCAGATTCCTGATCGTTGCTACAACTCCCGACTCTTACTCCATTTTTTCCACAACCAGGGTAAATTTACCTCCTGTACAGTAATAAAAGAGGTAAGGGCTATGACTGAGCCTAAATATATTTGTTGTTTCAGGTGACATTTAGTGATGTGGCTATAGACTTCTCTCATGAAGAGTGGAGATGGCTAGATTCTGCTCAGAGGGATTTATACAAGGATGTGATGGTCCAAAATTACAAGAACCTAGTTTCTCTAGGTAAGGCTGGCTCTCCTTTCATTACAATAGGGGGCACCTTTCTTTTGTCACTTTGAATTGCTGGAGATTCTCCTAAGTAAAGTGGCTGAATTTCTGCTTACCATATTCCCTAGGAAATGTACAGCTCTTTTGAGCCCTGCCTGAAGCTTATCTTTCCATTTCAATAAACGTCCTTCAACCTTTCCTTTGGTTTCTCTTCTGATAGCATCTCATCCTTGAGGACCACAACTTAAATAAGTTCTGTATTCTTCCTGTAAGCAGGTCTTTCCGTAACTAAACCGTATGTGATCACTTTATTGGAGGATGGAAAAGAGCCCTGGATGGTGGAGAGAAAACTATCAAAAGGTATGTTTCCAGGTGAGTCATGGTGAATCAGACAAAGGAGGTCTTTGTTAAAAATATTTATAGTGTGTGTGTAGGCATTTTAGGGCTACAGTCTTCAGAGATCCCAGATGAAAACAAAATTGAGGCATATTTACCTTAGATTTTACAAAGATCATTCGTCCATGCTGATATTATCTGTCTGTACTACTCATGTCATCTAATCAAAGTGGGAGGTTTTGCTGTCATAATAATTCAAATTGTTACTTTGTATTCAAGACAAAATAAGGCAAATTATTCTTTCCTGAGTCTACTTAAGGAAAAACACACCAATAGTTTTAGGCCAAGAAAAGCTGTCAGTTAGATGGAAAATTACTTTTTTTTCTAAAGCTCAACTTTGTAGATCAGATATGAACATCAGTGTTAGAGGAAGTAATAAACATAAGAAACATAAGAATTTGTTTCTAGGAATATTTTCTAATGTCCAGTAAATGAGCATATGATGCACACAGATACTTCATAAACTCAGCCGAAATTTTTGTCAGCCATACAGAGTACTTTTTTTGTTATTGTAACTGTTTAATGTAGTAGTATCAATTCTACGTTTTAAACATATTAATCTGGCAGCAAATTGAAATTAATTGGAAGTGAAGGTTGTGAGACAAAATGATGTTTCACACAGTGAGTGTAGGCACAAAATGATGGCTGGAATCCAGAATGCCTTCCACGTATTCTTTTTGATAATTTTATTTTTTCACATACTGTTTTACCCATTTCCCTTGTCATACTCTGTTCCTGCCTCTGTGAGTCTGTGCTCCACTTGAGCATTGCTCAGAAATCATTGAAATATATGTATTGTCATGTATATGTATGTGTTTCCTGGGGACTTTATTTCTTATCCAATTAGTCTATTTCCATCATAGAAATTTCTTTTCAAGAAGTAAAAAAAAAACCAAACAAATACTGCTTTGTTTTCTTGATATATTTCAGACTGGGAATCAAGATGGGAAAACAAGAAATTATCAGTAAAGAAGGATATTTATGATGAAGATTCACCCCAAACAGTAATACTAGAAAAAGTTGTAAAACAAAGCTGTGAATTTTCAAATTTTAATAAGAATTTGGAATATATAGAGAAGTTGGAGGGAAAGCATGGAAGTCAGATAGAACATTTCAGACCAGTGACCCTCAGCTTTAGAGAAAGCCCCACTGAGGAAAGTGTTCACAAATACCATACATTTAGAAGCACCTTTCATTTGAAGTCTGCTCTTTCTGAACCACAAAGAATTTCTGCTGAAGGGAAATCACATGATATATTGAAGAAGAGCTTACTGAAAAAGTCAGTTATAAAAAATGAGAAAATTAGTGGTGGAAAGCAACTTTTAAATTCTAATGAAAATGGGGCAGCTTTCAGCCAGAGCAAATCTCTTACCTTTCACCAGACTTGTAATAGAGAGAAAATCTATACATGCAGTGAATGTGGGAAAGCTTTTGGCAAACAGTCAATCCTTAATCGTCATTGGAGAATTCATACAGGAGAGAAACCCTATGAATGTCTTGAATGTGGAAAGACTTTTAGCCATGGATCATCCCTTACCCGACATCAGATAAGCCATAGTGGAGAGAAACCTTATAAATGTATGGAATGTGGGAAGGCCTTTAGCCATGTCTCATCACTTACTAATCATCAAAGCACTCACACTGGAGAGAAACCATATGAATGTATGAATTGTGGAAAGTCTTTTAGTCGTGTTTCACATCTCATTGAACATCTGAGAATTCATACTCAAGAAAAACTCTATGAGTGTCGTATATGTGGGAAGGCCTTTATTCATAGATCATCCCTTACTCACCATCAGAAAATTCATACTGGAGAGAAACCATATGAGTGTAGTGAATGTGGGAAAGCTTTTTGCTGTAGTTCACACCTTACTCGACATCAAAGAATTCACACTATAGAGAAACAATATGAATGCAACAAATGTCTGAAAGTCTTTAGTAGCCTCTCATTTCTTAGTCAACATCAGAGTATTCATACTGAAGAAAAACCCTTTGAATGTCAGAAATGCAGGAAATCCTTCAACCAGCTCGAATCATTGAATATGCATTTGCGAAATCACATTAGATTAAAACCTTACGAATGCAGTATATGTGGGAAAGCTTTCAGTCATAGGTCATCTCTGCTTCAACATCACAGAATTCATACTGGGGAAAAACCGTATGAATGTATTAAATGTGGGAAGACCTTTAGCTGTAGCTCAAACCTTACTGTACATCAGAGAATTCATACTGGAGAAAAGCCATATAAATGTAATGAATGTGGGAAAGCTTTTAGCAAAGGCTCAAATCTTACTGCTCATCAAAGAATACATAATAGTGCAGTGAGTGTAGGAAAGCCTTTAGACAACATGAATTACTATACATGTGACAAATCATACAGGAGAGAGGCGATATGAGGCAGCAGTATTTATCATAGTAAACTTCAGTCACAGATCCTCCATGATTGAACATCAGAAAAATTTATACTGGAGAAAATTCATATGAATGTGGTGAATATGGGAAAACCTTTATCAATGATGCAAAACTTTTTGTCTATCAGAGTTCATACTGTAGAGAAACCGTATGGACAATAAATGTGGAAAAGCCTTTGTCAGTATTAATCCCTTAATTGTCACAAGCATATTCACAATAGAAAACCTGATCTATGTAGCAAATACAGGAAAGACTGTAAGCATTATGAATTGCTTACAAACTCCTACAGGAGAGAAGCTGTATGAATATAGTAAATTTAGAAGTTGAGGGAAGTCTTTCAGTTCCAATTGCATCTCTTACACTACAGCAAATAACTCAAATTGAAGATATCTGATGTAAGAAATGTAGCAAAGTGTTCACTAAGAGTTCTTATCTTGCTAGACATCAGGAGATTAATGATAGATCAATCTGAAGGATGTAGGAATTATGTGTAAACCTTTGCAGTGATGCTATTTGTAAACCAAATTCTACAGGAGGGCAAATAAGCATATTATATAGGCATTTCTTAAAGAAGTAGCTTACAGTTTTATTTGTTCTGCATAGGAACTATTTTTATCTAATGGGCATGTGAAGATATTTAGTCACCCAGAGGAACTAGTAAATGTTACAATGTTGAAAATTAAAGCTGCAAAAGTGAAAATGGTGTTAATACAATTTGGGGTATCTAATAAATCATTTTGTATATAATGAACTCTTTCCCTATGACTATTTTTTTGCAAAATTTTCACTAATTCTTGAAGTATTAAGATCAGTCTTACTATATCATTTAGTGGGAGACTAGAGAACCTAGAGAAAATGGCCTAGTCTGTACTAGGAGTATCATTATTTTGGTGAGGGTATTTCAAAGTCTATTTGCAATGGGCTTAAATAAACACATTTCAAGAAAATTTTTTGAGTATCATGTATTACATAATGATGGGGTATATAATCCAGTACTTCTCAGCTTTAGTAGTATGTCAAAATCACTAGGAGGGCTTGTTAAAGCATTGATTGCTAAGCCCCAATCCTAAAGTTTTTGTTTCAGTTGGTTTGAGTTGAAGACAAGAATTTACATTTTTCACAAGTTCTTAGGTGACACTAACACTGTGTCCAGAAAACACACTTTAATAACCATTGTAATAATTAACAAAACAAATGTGATCCTTTTCTTACAGAGATTATATCTGACAAGAGAGACAGCGAATACGTTTGAAATAATCTTATGTGAGGACATAGCCAAGAAGAGATCGGAGTAGAGTTAGCTGTGGATTTGGTTTTAAATCTGAAAATGATGAGTATGAATTATGTAGCTGTGTGTATGTTTGTGTGTGTGTGTGTGTGTGTGTGTGTGTTTGTGTGTGTGTGGTGTGCTGGGTAGTCTAGATAAAGCAGACAACCAAGTTCTCCATGTTCATTGTTTAGTTTCAAGTTCTGTGTTTCTGAGGTACTGCTGGCAGCATTATTGGTAACAGCAGCAGTCATTTCTCTATTCCTGGATTATAATTATGGAGGTTTACCATGAAATTAATACTCTAGAAGTGTTCCTATTAGTTTTTCAGCCCTTCTACTGATTTTGAAAGTATTAATTTACTGCAATATATGTCTTCTTGAAATATTTTAAAAGCGTTTTTGTTTTCTGTACTGAACCTTGACAGGTAATTATGGTTTGTAAGGAGGACAGCCTCAAATATTCTGAGTTCCAAATAACAAATAGAATAGTCCTGGCTGGGCATGGTGGTTCAAGCCTGTAATGCCAGCACTTTGGAGGCCAAGGTGGGAGGGTTGTTTGAGCCCGGGAGTTTGAGACCAACCTAGGCAAAATAGCGAGACCTCATCACTACAAAAATAAAATTATGTAGGCATGGGTGGTGCATGCCTGTAGTCCCAGGTACTTGGGGATTTGAAGCAGAAGTATCATCTGAGCCCAAAAAGTCAAGGCTATGGTGAGCCCTGATTGTGCCACTGTATTCCAGCCTTGGTGACAGAATGAGACCCCCACTCAAAAAAAAAAGTCCTTCTGGCCCCTGTGGCTTCTGCTCTTGTGTTTAAAAGGGTAACACAGATCAATGTGATTAGGAGTATATGGACACTTGAAAGTAAAGGGCAGTGATATAGCTTATGGCTCAGATTTTGTTATTTATGGCAGTTGAAAGTTGTAAGTAAAATATGTTGTTATTTTCAAAAGGAACATTATATTATAGATTCTGGTGTGGAATGAGTGATAACGTTTCTGCCTTTAGACAAGATACTCCCCTTTGATACGTGTGCTACTCTAACTAAAAGCATAGAGACATACTCCAATAGCAATCCTCAATAGACATAGTGGGTTTGGAATGGGATGGTGACATTTTAATATTCAAAGGAGATTTATCATTTTATTTTTGATCATCAGATTTTAAAATTCTGTGGCATGTTGAAGGTTCTTTGAGAGATTTATAATTAAGAAGGCATAGCATAGTATCATACAGTTGTAATTATGGATAGACTGGCCACCACAGTTATGAGATGATGGTGCCACATGGTTATTGGGATAATGGCAGTAGCTTTTTTTTCCTCCTCCTATTCTCTGCCCTTCTGCTCTCCCAAGTAAATTGTACCACAAAGATGAAGTAGCCCTATCGTCCCAGATTTTATTTGCTTTCACTACACATAGTTTTATGCCACCTTTTAAAATTGTTATGAGAGGCTTCATCCAAATACCTGTGCTTTTTTATTTAAAAAGCATGAGCATACACATGATAGTGTTTTACAATTCTTAAAGTGTCTTCACAATAACAGATTTAGGAAAAAGATTTTAAAATAACGATAGTTAGCTATTGATTTTATCATCATCTTCCCATGTCTGCTTCATCATTTTGGTCTCAAATTTCACATCTAATGGGTCTTACTAATGATTTGTCACTTATCTGTTTACTGTTTCACTTTTTGGGGGAAGAAGTCTTAGAAGACATTCCTATTTCCTTTCAATAAATTCTCTTTTGGTATCTGAGTCATTTTGAGGGGGAGTATATTTCTCACCCCAAATGATCTGAGGAGACACAGAGTCCACGTAGGAGAAGATAAGGCGAGAATACAGCAGGGCTGTGGGAAGGAAGGAGGCATAGTGAGGGAGGCTTCAGGTTCCTCACATGGAAGAAAGTTGAGGCTTTAGCCTCTGAGACCAGAAGCCTACAGGTCTTCAGCATCATCTGATGGTGCCACATGGTTATGGGATAATGGCAGTAGCTTTGTTTTTTCCTCCTATTCTCTGTCTTTCTGCTCTCCCAAGAAGCTGGTACTGCAAAGATGAAGTAGTCCTATAGTCCCCAGATTTTATTTGCATGGTCCCTTGTGCTGGGTGCAGCTGTTCTCACTCTTCCTGAATGAAGGTTATAGCTGTGTCATTGAAGGTTACTGATACCTGGAAAGTCAGAATTTCTTAATTATCCTTAGACCAGTCAGGTGTGATATGAGTCTGTTGCTCAGTTGTTGGCAAACATCTGGAAAGAACCAAAGCACATATCACTGAGTGCTTTGTGGGAGCCTAGCTCTCTGCTGAGTTCTGAGGGGGAGACAGACTGTCTTTTAATAAATTGCAATTGTGTTAGAGAACAAAAGCCTTCTATGAAGAAATCATTAATACATGATACAAGACAATGACAAAGCTGTATGGCCTGAGAAGTGCAGAGTGCAAGCGCTCTGGTATTAGAGACGAATAAAGAAAAATTATGATGATAAAAAATATTGTTAATAGCAGCAGCAGCTGAGCCTCATGTGTCCTTACTGTATCTGCACTGTGTACTACATTCAAACAGTTATATGCTCCCAGCTTTGGACTTAAATTCCTGGGTTTGAATTCAGCCTATTGAGAATGACACTGGGGGAAGTTACCTTAATTCTCGATTTCTTCATTGAAACAAAAATAATTCCCATATTACCAGGTAGTTATGAGAATTAAGCATTTATAAGGCAAACAACATCAGGCCTGCATATGTAAGTTACTCAGTGTGTTTTTCGTAACCTTCCCGCAGTTAGGTAAATGCCATACCATAATCATCTTCATGTTACAGTCAGTGACCTCAGACTCAAGCAGCTCTAGTCTCCCAGAGTCACACATCTTAGGAACATAGGCTAGATTTGAACATCCACTAAAAGACCACACAGTATAGCTCTTGAGACAGGTCGCAGAAGATTAGGGTTTTTCTTGGCAACCACACAGTCTTGTCTTCTTGAACAAAAAAATGTTTCTGTTGGCCATGCAATTCCTCCTGCTTCTAGAATGTCTCCCATATCTCACTCATTACCAAGCTTACCCACCAAGGGAAGCTTCCCCACCCCTTGCAAAGTTCACTTTATATGTATGTCAGAAATGAACAGAGCTAGACATTAATTACAATGATGAGAATAGGCTTTAATTGGTAATAATTATTGCAATAGGGAAAATAATTTGGTGTTAACTGAACTCAGTTTTGATTTGTGTTTTAAAGGGAGGGTGGAGAAATAGGATGTTGGTGAACAGGGGCTCTGTAGAGTCAAGAAAGTGAAAATTACAAAACAGGAAGGGAGGGAGTGGGTTGGCCCATGTCAAATCTATCTGGGCTTGCTAACTGGCACTTTTAGTTAGGCTCCTGCTTTCCCAGAGAAGCTGAGAGACAGGGGCCTTATCTTCAGGTGTTGGCTAGAACATATTCACTTGGCAACCTTGAGTTTTCCAAGCAGTCACTTTAAGGGGGCTAGTGTCATTCTAGGGATGTGGCTTTGAGCTATTAGTAAATAATGGCTAGTTTGTTCAACTCTTAATAGGTCAAATTTGAGGAAACACGTGAATCTACAGATACAGTAAGTTTAATGAACCCCAAGAAAGATAAACCTACAGAGGCCCATACCAAGACACATTATAATCAAATGCCAAATGCAAAAGACAAAGAGAAAATCTTGAAAGCAGCAAGAGAAAAGAAACTCGTCACCTACAAGGGATCCTCAAAAATATAATTGGGTCATTTCTCAGCAGAAATCCTTCAAGCCAGAAGGCAGCAGTATGATTTAAAGTGACATGAGGGGAAAAAAAACTGTCATATTCTATATCTAGCACAACTGTCCTTCAAAAGTCGGGAAAAATTAAGGCATTCTCAGATAAAAGCTAAGGGTGTTCATTACCACTAGATCTCCCTTATGAAAGATACTAACGGTCCTTCAGATTGAAAGGAAACCAGATAGTAATTCAAAACTGTGTGAAGAAATAAAAATCTCTGGGACATACATTAAGAAAAAAAAAATTGTAGTTTTGGTTTTTAACTCCAGTTTTTATTTTTGATACAACTTAAAAGATGCATAAAAATAATTATAAACTACAGAAAGAAAGATATTGCATGATCTCATGTATATGAGGAATGTAAGAAAGTTAAACTCAAAGGTAGAGAGTAGAATGGTGGTTAATAGGGACTGGGATCTGGGACAGTTGGGGAGATGTTGGTCAAAGGATACACAATTTCAGTTAGGAGAAATAAGTTTAAGAGACCTACTGTACAACACAATATCGATAGTTAATAACAATGTACATATTCTTGAAAATTGCTAAGAGGCTAGATTTTAAGTGCTCTTACCATAAAAACGATAAGTATATGAGTTAGTGCATATCTTGATTAGCTTGATTTAGCCATTTCACAATGTATACATATTTCAAAACAATATGTTATACACAATAAATACATATAATATTTTATGAATTAAAAACAATAATTATAAAAAGAAGAGGCAATATCTTATTCTGACTCTTTGAAAGTTCCAGCATACGACTGAATATTCTAGTTAGAAAAGAATGGCATTATATGGATGCACTTCAACTTGTTGGTGTTTTCTTCAGAAGGTAACAGGTATTTTTTATTTTATGGGTTAATTTCATACAGCTAAAAGTCTTAGTCTACCTATTTATTTCTTTGTGTTTACTTTGCTTTCTAAAGCAACAGCCTTTCAAAATAGGGGGAAATGTTTCAGAATCCTTAAAAACTCAATTTGAAAAAGATAATAATATCAAAGAATGGGGTAAATGCTGAAATATTTTCCCAAAGAAAATATAAGCATTTGAAAAAAGCTGTCTGAGTATGAGTCCTAGCAGATATTTCATACTTTATTCTGTTAAAAGTATTTTAAATGCATTGGGATATAGTCCAAATGCTTCTCTTATCATTCTCCAAACCCTTATAAGACTATAGAGGACATTATATTAATGCGAATTCTTATTTTTATGATTTAATGATCTACTTCAAAAAAGCGTATAAATCTATGTTGATAGGTACATAATATATAAACATGCCATTTATGATATTTGTAATATAAAACAGGGGCAGATCTGTAAAGGAGTAGAGTTTTTGTATGCCATTGAAGTTAAGTTGGTATCAATTCAAATACATATTACAACATAATCCCTATGATAACTACAAAGAAAATATCTATACAACATATACAAAAGGAAATGTGAACGCAATAAAAATGTGTCAGTACAAAAATAAACTAATCACAAAGGAAGGCAGTTATGGAAGAAATGAAGGACTGAAGAAAGCTATATGACACAGAGACAACAAATAGCAAGATGGCAAATATTAAGTTCTTTCCTATCAGTAATTATTTTTAAATGTTAACATTATATTCCCCAATAAAAAAGTATCAGTTGGGAGAATGGACAAAAAACACATGATCCAAATATATTCTGTCTATAATCAAGTCATTTTAGATTTAAGGACACACATGGGTTGAAAGTGAAAGGATGGAAAAAAGTATTCAATTTAAATAGTAACCAAAAGAGAGCTGAGGTGGCTAGCCATATATAAGAGAAAAATGGACTTTAAGTCAAAAACTGTTCCAAGGGGGAAAAAGGACATTATATATTGATATAAAGGTCAATTAACCAAGAAGATATGACAATTATATATACATCAAACATCAGAGGTCCAAAAAATATGGAATGATTTTGACAGAATTGGAGAGAGAAACAAATAGGTCTACAGTAATATTAGGAGACCTCAGTATTCAACTTTCAATAATGGATGCAATAATCAGCAGAATTTCAATAAGGAAATACAGAACTTGAATAACACTACAGACATCAGGACCCGATAGACATGTATACAACACTAAACCCACGATAGCAGAATACACATTTTTCTCACGTGCACAAGAACATTTTCTAGGATAGAGCATATGTTGGGCCACAAACATCTTAATAACTTTAAAGATTGAAGTCATACAGTGTACCTTCTGATCACAATGAAATTAAATTAGAAATAAGTAGCAGACAAAACTAAAATTCACAAATATGTGGAAACTAAACAGCATATGCTGAAACAACAAATGGGTCAAATAATAAATCACAGTGTAAATTAGAAAATATCTTGAGAGAAATGAAAATGAAAACACAACATACTAATACTTAGGGGATGCAGTAAAATCAGTTTTAGGAGGGGAATTTATGATGGTGAATGCTTATATAAAAAAAGCTCAGATCAAATTACCTTTACCTTATAGAAACAGAAAGATAAGAAGAAAGCTAACAGAAGAAAGGAAATAATAAAGATTAGGGCAGAGATAGATAAAAGGAAGACAAAAACTAAAGCAAGTTATTTGCAAATACAAAAATTGACAACTCCATCTAGATTAAGAAGAAAAAGAGAAGGCAAATTAGTAGTCAAAAATGTCAGTAGGGACATTACTACTGATTTTATGGAAATTGAAAGGATTGTAAGAAAATACCATGAGCACGTCTACACCAGAAATTTGGAAAACCTAGGCAAAATGGGCAAATTCCTAGAAACATAAAATCTACCAGTACTGAATCATGAAGAGAGAAAATCTGAAGAGACCCATAACTAGGTAAGAATGAGTTAATACTCAAAAACCTCCCAACAACAAAAAAGTCTTGGACCAGATAGCTCCATAGCGAATTATACCAGATATTTAAAGAAGAATTAAAACCAGTTCTTCTCAACTGTCCCAAAAATTTGAAGAGGAAACAACACTTTGTAATGTCTTCTATGATGCCAGAATTGCCCTGATACCAAATTCAAAGAACTGCAAGAAAACTGTAAGACCAATGTCCCTTCTGAAGATTAGTGCAAAATACTCAACAAAATACTAGCAATAGATATGTCTCTAAAAAAGATATATAAGTGGACAATAACCACATGAAAAGGTCAGTAGTCATTAGAGAAATGCAAATAGAAACAACAATGAGTACCATTTCACACCTGCTATGATGGTTATTATAGAAAACAAGAAGGAAAATAAGTGTTGGCAAGGATGTGAAGAAATCGGAACACTTTGTCCTTTGCTAGTGGAAATGTGAAATGGTGCAGTTGTTGTGGAAAATAGTTTGGTGGTTCCTCAAGAAGTTAAATATAGGATTACCATTTTATCCAGTAATTCCACTTCTAGATATACGCCCAAAAGAATTGAAGACAGGGACTCAAATATTTCCTCACCAATGTTTATAGCAGCATTATAATAGCCAAAAGGTAGAAATAACATAACCATCAACAGATGAATGAATTAAACAAAAGGCAGTATATACATACAATGATATTTAGTCTTAAAAGGAATAAAATTCTTAAACATGCTACAATGTGGATGAACTTTAAAAACATTATGCTAAGTGAGATAAGCCAGACACAAATGGACAAATATGGCATGATAGGCAAATCATAGAGACAGAAATTAGAAGTTACCAGGGGCAGGATGAATGGGGGAATTATTGTTTCACGAGTACAGAGTTTTTATTTGGGATGATGAAAAAGCTCCAGAAATGAATAGTGCGGGTGGATATACAACATTGTAAATATACTTAATGCTATTGAACACTTGAAAATGGTAAGTTTTATTTTAAGCATATTTCACAATAAAAAATGAAATAAAAAACCTAATCCTAATACACATCCTTTCCTGTTCTTGGGAAATTAGATGCTACATCTTTGATTCTAACAAAAGTGTGGCAAAAAGGCCCCGAGAAATTTTCCAAATCCCATGTAAGTTAATGCATTTCTCAGGGTAACTTTCAGAGTAACACAAATCATACCTGGTAGACTTAATCTCTCTTGAAGCTGAGCAAACCTATTTCTATTTGAACCCACTAGTATAGACAAATTAATTGAAATTACACGACAATAATGGAACATGTCAAGAAAGAGGCAGACAGAACAAAGTTTATAACTACTCACCAATTACACTGAAAAGAATCTGCATGGAATGTGGTAGGTCCCAATATATAAAGACATTTCTTAATTGTTAGCTGGTTTAAAAATTATTTTAGTAAGAATAATAGTATTATGAAAAAATATAAAATAATCACAAAATTATCATTGATAATCAAATAGTCATTATTTATGTGAGAAAATAGCCAAATCTGCAACCATTTGTTGATGACCTTGGTTTGCTTAGTTTGTAATGATTTAAATCAGTTTGATATGAAATATACCAACCCATTTCCTGCTTGTAAATCTTAGAAGAATTGAGACAATGAAATATGGACCAAGACATGGACACAGGAAATGTTTGGAGAATAAGTGCATCTTTATAATAATTGAATAAATCAGTGTATAATGTGTGGTCCCTGTAACAACATCAACATCACCTGGACACCTGGAAGAAATACAGATTCCCAGGAGGCTGGTCTTGGCAGAGAGGAACATCTGAACAAAGGCCTGGCAGCTAGATGGAGTAGGCTTCAGGGAGGGAGAGATTGGCTAGAAGTATTTTTGGGGGGTGTTTGGGGGAGCATTCATCAAGACAGTTAAGGGAGCGGTTGGAGTATGAAGAAACTTTCTAGACACATTAGGGTTTTTAAGTAAAGGAGAACTTGGAAACAAAGGGGCACCCTCCTCATGCCCTAGGGACAGACTGGGTCATAAATAAGACAACAAGTGCTGTGATTTGCTATGACACACTGAAGAGTGGATCCCACCTACAGGAGGCACTGTTGCAGGCATCTGGCCTCTACAAAGGGGGCTTCCAGTCTCTCTATAGAAGCCAATCCCAGAGCTATTATACAATTGCCAGATTCTCTATGGTGGAAATGGATCCATACTTTTTTGCACAAACCCTTTGTGGAGCCTTAATTCATGCCACTAGGCTTGAAGTAGACCCTCAGTAAGTACTCAGTTAGAGATAGTATTTGAGGGTCTTGAAAGGGTAAGGTCTTGAGGTCAAATGGTAGCCTGTTTTATAAGATGTAAAGGGTCTTTTGATGGTGGTTCATACACACTGACACAGATGAAAAGCATCTTTGTTACAGCTTCAAACAAGAGAAGGCTGACAGGCGGGGGTATGCAGAGTATGCTGGGGGTTGCACCCAGGGTCAGAGTAACAGCAAGGCATAACTTTAGAGGGCAGCTTATACATGGCAAGCAGGGTGGGGTTAGTTAGGTTTCATGGGCTCCCTGTGGACTGGCCAATTTGAATACTTTCACAGGCTCCAGGGCATAGGAACTTTCTCCAGTTGTTTGGTACCTGAGCCTGGGGTGATTCAAACTGGTGGACAGTGACCCAGAATGTGAGGGCACTTTAAAGGTAACTGAACAGCCTTTTGCCAGGGCTTCAAAACTGGGTCAAGACTGCATTAAAAAAAAAAAACGAGGAGGAGCAGTTAGTGTGAGCCTTTCACATGGACCGAACCATGTAAAAATAGAGAATGCCTCAGCAAAAAACCAGTAGCACACCACAGAACTCACCAGAGAAGCAACAAGACTCATATAGTGATAGAAGACATAAATTGATGAGCCTGGGCTAGAACTACACAGACTTGCTTGGAGTACTGGCACAAACCATGAGCAACCTCCAGATGTGGTGGGGAGATGAGTGAGGGGAATTTAGGAGTTCTGTGCTCCTGCCACAGAATTAGAAGTTTCCTTGAGCTTCACAGGCCTACAGACCCTCATGGAAAACTGCCTTATCCACAGCTGTGTGCTGCCAAAATCCACATGGAGTGGTGTAGGCAGAAGAGTCCCGAGCAGCTCCAGCCACCATTTCCCAGGAACTTAACCTGGGACACCTGCTTTCTAGCTGACCTTGCAGGGAACAGAAAAACCTGATGTTTTTGTTGTTGTTGTTGTTTGTGTTTTGAGTTACAGTCTCACTCCATCACCCAGGCTGGAGTGCAGTGGCACACTCACGGTCACCCCAGCGTTGACCTGCTGGACTCCAGCAATCCTTCGACCTCAGTCTTCCAACTAGCCAGAACTACAGGCATGCACTACCATGCCCGGCTAATTTTTGATTTATTGTAGAGACAAGGTCTCGCCAAGTTGCCTGGGCTGGTCTCGAACCCATGGGCTCAGGCAATCCACTCTCCTCGTCCATCCAAAGTGCTGGGATTACAGGCTGAGCCATGGAACCCCACCGACCCGGTCAAACAGTTTCTGTCTGGGGTGGGCTGTTGTAGAACACCTGCGGCCAGCTGCACTGTTATGCTCTGAACACAAACTACCCGAGGCTGAGGTGGGGGAGGTGGGTGGGACTTGTTGCCTCAGCAACCTCATACTTCCTACTAATCTCCTTTGTGCAGCCTCTGCACAACACAGCAGCATTACACCAGCAGCCAGGGACTCCTTCCCAGTTCCCACTGGGGCAGTCAATTGTGCACACAGATGGGCATCTGAAGTGCTTCCCTCTACCCCATCACCCTTGAAGGCTCAGAACAGGGAACCACACATTATCTAGATCAGCTGTGTACTTCCTTGGGCCAACCTAGCATAAACAGAAAGCCCACAGACACCATCGCAGCTGGTTTTCTCCTGCAAGCAACACCTCCTGGCTGATGGTCAACTGGTGTAGCCCATTACATCTGATACCATACCTCAGCTCTTGAGGTCTAACCCCAGACCTCAGCTAACACCACAATCCAAGCCACTCTGGCCACTCAGAATGCCTTGAGCTTATGCAGGTACCCAGTACAGAACTGCCACAGTTGGCAATTAAAGAACCTTCCACAGTGAGTCTACATATAGCCAAGGAAACTCTACAGAAGCTTTCAGGACTAACGGACATCAGGTGCTCACAGATTACCATTCTCAGGGGAAGGGGGGGTGCATTACCTCGGGGGAGCACCCATGGGACAAATAAATAAAGCCAGAGTGTGGGCTTCTCGGTGTAACAGATTTCCTGACCTGAGGGAAGTTTCCTTCAGCAGAGATGCAGACACAGCGTTGGGCTCAGCAGGGCAAGGCAGTGGTTCTGTTCCAGCAGCTGAACTGCCTGAGTGGCCAGGAAGGATCATGGAGAAGGGGACTTCTCCACCCACATACCCAGCACTGCAGATATTTGCTTTTCTTGAGGGAGCTCAGTATGGGTGTACGTATTGTTGCCCTTTCTGTAGCATTTAGGATTAATGGCAACCCCATGGGAGATGGGCCCTTTGAGCTTTGACTAGCACAAGGGGTGGAATCCTATTCCCTTCCTACAGATGGATAGAGGTGTAAGTGTGATCTGAAGATTTGTGGGCCACTTTTCTGTCAGCCAAGTAGTAGAAGAAGATAAGCTTTATCAGCCCTCTGGCATTCTAGCCCCACAGCGGACAGTGAAGCTACACACACACAATAATTGCTACTACAAGCAGTATCTGAGAAAGCCATTGCACAAAGATTCTCTATAACCAAGGAACTTATATAGAACCTATACCACTGAAGGCACTAGAGCCAAAGCTAGACAAGTACAAACTATATACATTAAAGTCACAATTCTAGTGAGGGAAAACTGAATAAAAAGCAAATATGACAATATTAAGAAGAAATAGTCTACCCAAATGAGAGGGAAACACCCCTTATCAACAAGGGTGCCTGAATGAAGCAAATTTGTATACCTAACCCTTAACTGTACCCCACAATATCAAAATAAAAAATATTGATTAAATTTAAAAAAAGAATAAATTCAAGAGATCTATTGTATAACATGGTGACATCATTGATGAAAATGTTTTATATATTTGAAAATTGCTGAGAGAGTATATTGTAGATGTTCTCACCACAAAAAAGATAAGAATGTGAGGTAATAGATATGTTAATTGGCTTGATTTAGCTACTCCATGATTTTATTTGCCAAAGAAGAATCACTTACATGCAATCCCTTGTCTCAGACTCTATTTTTCCAAAGAAGTTATCCTAAGACAGTTGATACCTGGAAATAATCCTAGCCAGCAAACTCTCAGCATAGGGATTAAAGAATCAGATTGCTTGGCTTCTGGCTACAGTATAATTGGCCCTGACATTTGGCTTACAATATTTAGCACATCTATTGGTGTTAGAGATATCCACGGTGATTGGATGCCAACCCCAATAAAAGAATCACGGCAGAAACACATGGCAGTTTAGAGAAAGCCTCATCCTTATGTGGCAGAAAATGACTCACTGTTGGCAAACCAACTCCTGGCCTAATAGTGACTGAACTCCTGACCATGGGACATCAAGTGACTATGTAACCTGAGTCTACATGATGCCGTTAGATCTCCCAAGTCATAAAGTTAGGCAGTGTCCCAGCAATTAATTTTTTGGTGGAAAAGGAGTATATGTGAGCTGGACCCTAGCAGGTTGGGGAGCATAAGCGAGTGAAGAAAAGTGATACTTCTCCCATGTCACTTCCCCCTGTTATATTACTGCCTCTCTCTTACCCTCATCACACATCTCTGACTCATAAAGGTTCACAACACCCAACCAACAGAAGGGAAACAGCTTGGGCCTGCAACAGAAAGGGGTCAAGTTTTTATATTGGTGTTAGCTAGAAACGGATGATAGCTGCACTACAGCCCCATTCGTGGAAGTCCCTGAAAAGGTGATAAAGGTAAATCCTCACCAGGGAAACTCATTTCCTTATGCGGAGTACTGATTTGGGTGAACAGCTCGCTGTCTTTATAAATTCCCTCTGTCCACGTCACCTTCAAGTTATTTGGTACTTACTGTGTAAAAGGCATTGTTTTAAGTAATCTTTATAGTCATCTTTGCAAATTAGATATTATTCTGATGTTATGATTTTTAAAAATTAACTAAAATAGGTGAAATGATTTGCATGCAACTGTGAAATGGACTGTATGCCATGGACTTTACAACACATACTCTTTCTACTGTAATATATTAATTATCTAGTATCAAAGCATATATTATAGTTTTCAAAATAAAGATTTTAATCCATACAAAAATTCATTTAGCATACTGTTTAAGGATATTAGGCAATGTCAATTTACTTTAGAAATATTTAAACTCAAATGGTCAAGATTTAGAACTTGGTGTTTGTAAGTGTGGGTTTCCCAATATCAAGAAAAACCCCTGCTGCTATGAGTTTTAATAACTTGTGGTTTCAAGAAGATATGGATCTAGCAAGAGAGCTAATAAATAAATAAGGAGACTGAAAACAGCAAATTAAAGTTGGGTTTCATCTAGACCAGTAACTTGCAAACTATATTCTATAGAGCCCCAGGATTGTATAATTGTACCTCAAAGTATATCACAGGGTCAGAGGCAGTCATCTTAACAGGGACCATGCATCTCCTGTAAAAGCAGTCCTGGCCAGGCATGGTGACTTAAGCCTGTAATCCTAGCACTTCCGCAGGCAGAGGCAAGAGGATTGCCTGAGTCCAGGGGTTCAAGACCAGCCTGGGCAACCTGATGTGACCTCATCTCTACAATAAATCAAAAATTAGCCGGGCATGGTGGCACACACCTGTAGTTCCAGCTACTTGGAAGGCTGAGGCGGAAGGAACACCTGAGTCCAGCAGGTCAAGGCTGTGTTGGTCATGAGCGTGCCATTGCACTCCTGCCTGGGTGACAGAGTGAGACTCCAACTCAGGGGGAAAAAAATGCAGTCCTACTTTTCTGAACTAAATATTAAGATTCTACCCAAAATTACATTTCAAAAAAGTATATACTACTATAAAAATAACATGTGTGAACCACAAGTTGGAAGGCTTCACATATTCCATAGAGGTACATCAAAATAGTAGGTTCTTCCATGCTCTAGAATAACTCTTGAAATAGTACCTTAAAGTACCAATGATTTCTAGTTCAACAATAAGCTATTACTGTATACCTGGCTAACAAGATCTCTGCTATCATGCATTAACATCAAAGAGTAGAATAAGCCGTAACATTATAATAAACTTCTTTTCTAGTACTATGAACATAAATTTCTTTGAGGCAACTTTATACCTAAGTTTAGGCTTGGACCTGGCTTTTCACAGTTGAGGGAGTGAAAAGGATCAGACAAATAATATTTTAAATTGGCATTAGCAGAGTCTCATCTGCCCTTCTCTGCAGTAAGAAGTGCCTTGCAGTGTTATGTCTGTGACATTGGACTATGCCAGACAGATGGGATTTGATTGGCTTGTAGCACTTACAAAATGCTTCAGCAAGTGGAAACAGGAAGGTCTTTGATGTTGAGGGTGGTTATTTGGATAGAGGAGGTGATGCGAGGCAGAATGTGTCTGAGCATCATAGTGAAAGCTCAGTAGCAGCGAAGGCTTCCTATAAAATGAAACTCATTTTTCTAAGTCACATAGTGGCCTAAAGAATCCATTTGGATGCCGAGTAGTTTGAATGGCTTTAAAAGCTGTTAGAAGACATACTCTAAGGTCATACTGAGTTGCAGCAGGCTTCAGGCAATTTATTTTTGGAATCATAGCAAGAACCACAGCTTAACCACAGGGTGAACTAGCAAAGTTTTCAGTTTTTATCAGTACCACATTTTTTTTTCAAGGTCATCATTCTATTTCTTTTCCCTTCTCTTTCTGTTTATGTTACAGCTTTTCTCTAAACCAGGTAAATCCCAGTTGGATAATTTGCCTTCTAATAAGATCAATTCATCTTCCACTAGCCTTTTAAAAGCTCCCCAGGTTAAAATTTTCTGGTTTGCTGTGAGCATCAAGAAATAAATTCCTTCATTAAATAAAATCTTAATTTTTAAGAAATCGGCCTAAAACACAAGATGAACATACAAAAACAAAAATAAAAACAAGTGTGATTAAGAAAAACCATGTCTAAAAAGTCTCCTCAGAAAGGAGACCATGAAAATACAGCTGAGAAATGCTGTTTTATTTATATAAAATTGATTATAACCTAAGATTATGTTATGTCTTCCAATTTATTTAAATATTTTCAGCACAACAGTAGAGTTTTAGAGTTTTTTTTGTTTTTCAAATAGATTTGAGGCATTTGTTTCTAGGTGTTTTATCTTTTTTTGTAATCGATGGAGTTTTTCTTTCATTATATGTTCTAACTAATTGTAATTCACATTTAAGAAAACAACTCAGTTTAGTATATTATGCTTTTACAGCAAACCTACTAAAATTTTAATTTAATCATTTTATTTTTTCTCAATTCTAGAGTTAATATAATCTGCAAAGAATAAAAATTTAACATTATCTCTTCTAATCGTTATAATGTTCTACTTTGACTCAGGACATTGCTAGTACCTCCAGAAAAATACAGCTAATAAAGGTAGGTAGACATCTTTAGCTTGTATCTAACTTTAACGAAAATTTTTCAAGCATTTGATTATGAAACCCATAATGATTCAATATTATGATCAGGGAATTACCAATTCATTTTTGTTGTAAAATAATTTTATCAAATGCTTTTTGGCTTTTATGGCTATGGCCAAATGACTAGTCTCCTTGGATATATAAATATTCATATTGAATTAATAGATTTCCATATATTGGACCATTTTTTAATTCCTGGTATGAACACCACATGTTGTGTTATATTATTC
The DNA here is from genome assembly GCA_963574415.1 of Tarsius wallacei. NCBI lineage: Eukaryota > Metazoa > Chordata > Mammalia > Primates > Tarsiidae > Tarsius > Tarsius wallacei. The sequence continues at coordinate 18,173 of CAUYQG010027710.1, read as the reverse complement.
CTATAATTCATGACTGTGGCTTGTCTGACAATACTTTACTTTTGATTTTTGCAATAATGCTATACGGGATGTTTTTATTTAATTGTATAGTTCTATGCTATTTTGTCATGTTTTGATAATAGGGACTTCATAAAACAAATACATAAACTTTATCTTTTTTCTATATGTTCAGAAATATTTTCCAATCGTATGAGTTTCTTTTATTTATTTTTTATTTTAGAGTTGTGGGGTATAAGTGGGGATTTACTACATAAGTAGGTTGCATGCAGGTGGAGTTTGGGCTTCTAGCTGGCCCTCTCTTTCCCTGATAATACCCAATGTGTTGTCATGTACTCTCCTCCTTCCATCCTCCCTTCCTCTCTTTTCTGGCAATGTTCAACACCTAACTATCCCACCCTTGTGCTAGTGTGACCAGTATTCAGGGCCCACTTATGAGTGAGAACATGTGGTATTCAGTTATTTATTTCTGTAACAGTTTAGTAGGTATGATGGTCTCCAGCCTCATCCAAGTTGCTGCAAAGGCCATGATTTTTTTCTCCTTTATGGTTGCATAATATTCCATCATGTATATATACTACATTTTTTAAATACAATCCAATAGACCTCTGGGTTAATTCCTTGTTTTTGCTGTTGTGAATAGTGTTCAGTAAACATGTATGTCCATGTATCTTTTTGGTAGAGTAATTTATGGTCCTCTGAGTATGTTCCCAGGATAAGGATTGCTGGATTGTATGTAAACTCAATTGTTAGTTCTTTGAGAAATTGTCGCACTGCTTTCCATAGAGGTTGAACTAGCTTACAACCCCACCAACAGTGTAGAAACATCTCCTTTTCTCTGTAGCCATACCAGCACCTGCTGTTTTTTGATTTATTAATGACAGCCATCATTACCAGTGTTATGTGGAATCCCATTGTAATTTTGATTTGAGTTTTTCTGATGATTGGTGAAGCTGAGTATTTTTTCATGTGTTTGTTGGCTACTTGTATGTCAACCTTTGAGAAGTGTCTGTTCATGTCCTTTGCCCACTTTTTAATGGAGTTGATTTTTTTTTCTTTCAATTTATTTGAGTTTCTTATAGATCCTGGATGTTAGACCTTTGTCAGATGCATAACTTAAAAATATTTTTTCCCATCCTGTGGATTGTCTCTTTACTCTCTCAATGAATTATGTTGCTGTGCAAAAACTTTTTGGTTTTATGAGGGCCCACCTGTCTCTCTTAGCTTTTGTTGCATTTGTTTTGAGGACTTGGCCATTAATTCATTGCCTACGCTGATGTCTAGTGAAATGTTCCATATGTTTTCTTCTAAGATTCTTATAGTTTGAGGTTTTACATTTAGGTTATCATCCATTTTGAGTTAATTTTTGTATGTGGACATAGGTAAGGGTCCAGTTTCATTCTTCTGCATGTGGCTAGCCAATTTTCCCCAACACTCTTTGCTGAATATGATTTCCTTTCCCCAATGTTTGTTGACAGCTTTGTAAAAAATGAATGAGTTGAGAGATTATGTTTTTATGTCTGGATTCTCTGTCCTGTTCCATTGGTCTATGCGCTTATTCCTGTTACCAAACCATGCCATCTTGGTTGCAGTAGCCTTATAGTAAAGTTTAAAATCTGTAAGTGTGATGCCTCCAGCTTTGTTCTTTTTGGTGAGGATTGCTTTAGCTATTTGTGTTCTTTTTTGCTTCCATATGAATTTCTGTATTGTCTTTTCTAAGTCCGTGAAAAAATTATGTTGGCAATTTGAGAAGGATTGCATTGAACCTGTAGATTGCCTTGGGTAGGATGTAAATCTTGATGATATTGATTCTTCCAATCTACGACCATGAGATGTTTTCCCTTTTGTTTTTATCATCCTAGATTTCTTTGAGCAGTGTTTTATAGTTCTCATTGTAAAGGTTTTTCACTTCTTTGGTTAGGTGGATGCCATGGTATTTCTTTTTTTGTGTGTGTGGCTATTGTGAATGAAATTGTGTTTTTTTATTCGGTTCTCAGCATGCTTGTTTTTGATGTACAGAAATGCAACTATCTTTTGAGCATTTATTTTGTATCTAGAGACTTTACCAAAGTTGTTTATCAGTGTGAAGAGGGTTTTCTAGGTATAAAACCATATCACCCACAAAGAGGGATTTTTTTTTTTTTTGAGTTGGAGTCTCACTCTGTCACCCAGACTGGAGTGCAGTGGCCCGGAGCGTCTACCTGCTGGGATCCGGCAATCCTTCTGCCTCAGCCTTCCAAATAGCTGGAACTAGGCACCCGCTACCATGCCCGGCTAATTTTTCATTTATTGTAGGGAGGAGGTCTCGCCAAGTTGCCTGGGCGGGTCTCGAACCCGCGGGCTCAGGCAATTCACTCACCTCGACCTCCAAGGAGCAGGATTACAGGCTGAGCCACCGAGCCCGGCAAGAGGGATTTTTTAAAATTTACTCTTTTTCTATTTGGATACCCCTGATTTCCTTCTCCTGCCTGATTGCTTTGGCTAGGACTTCTGGCATTGTGTTATATAGGAGAGGTAAGAGTGGGCATCCCTTGTCTTGTTTCAGTTCTTAGGGGCAATGCTTCCAGCTTCTGCCTATTAAGCATGACATTGGCTACAAGTTTGTCATAAATGACTCTTACTGTTCTGAGAAATGTTCCTTCGATGCCTAGGTATTCCTTTGATACCTAGGAGTTTTTATCAAGAAGGGATGCTGGAATTTTTTTTTTTTCCCTTGTGTCTCTCTTACTTGCTCCCTGTGCATTCCAAGTGTTCTCTGTGGAATGCAGGGTGCTTCCACAGTCCATATCTGCTTAAGCTATTCAAGTACATTGACAGCTGGGTTTGTCATCCCTGTTTTGCTCCAGTGGCCATCTTGGGATCTCAGAGTTTCTTATTCTGTGTAGATTTTATAGATTGGCCAGTAAAAATGTCTGGATCAAGTATTTTTGCTACTGATGTTCTCTTGGCAATTTTTTCTTTGATTTTAGGGGAGAAAGAGGTTTTTTAAATGCAATGAGTTGGAATCCCTATAGGTCTTTGGTATTTATAGGTGAGGACTGGGAATATTTTCCTTATTTTTACTTGATGGACTGCTCTCATTTCATTGTACCGCAACACCAAAATCATACAGCATGGGTTTATTAGGGTTTTAAGCGTTATTCACATAGACTTTAAGATTTCAACATTGAATGACACTTCAAAAAAAAATGCATAGTTAAATGATCTCATTAGTTTCCTAACCAAATAGTCCTTCTTTTCCATCAGTGCAGGTCACTTGACCCTCATGTCTAGCTGAGGGACATTTTCTATACTTGGTTGGGGATGTTTAAGGAGCTCTTATGCAACACTTAGGGCATGCAGTAGGAAGTCTTTCTTGTCTTGCTCTCACCTTGTGACCCAATTCTTTTTTGGAAATTATTTTTAAATTTCTGAAATACAAATCAAAATACATTTTTGTTACATGTCATTTTAACAAGTTTGACAGCCTTTTTAATACAGTATAACTCAGTATAGGTGCTTTAAAACTTCCTTTTTAAACACCATACGTTTTATTTTGGAGAGAAGCAGCTCATGAGAAAAATACTTATGTATATGGACTATTGTTTTTCATGATCTTAGAGCATGCCCTCCAACTTGAATAAATATTCCTCCTATCACAAAAATAAATTAAATCTCATGGTTAAAAAAACCCAGAAATATCTGACATAGGCCTGAGTGTACTTCAAAAACAAGATAGGATGTGTCTCAACTGTATAGAGGAACATTCCAAAATCCACCTAGAGCCATTTGGCAGAATAACTGACCTGTTGCTATCAGGGCTCTCCTGCCTCAAATGGGGATAGAAGGTGCACGGGAGGGTGCTGAAGACTTACAGCATCCACAGAATCACTTACTCAAAAACTAACCCAAATTCAATATAGAATAATACATGGCAACAGTGGAACTATCGCAACAGTTATTCAATGTCTGGAAAGCAAACGATAGCCTTAGGATGACTATCTCAACAGGAACAATAGTCAACATGTTTATAAGACCTTAGAGGTGAGAAAACTGCATCATTGAAAGATGATGTCTTCTGCACAAGTATATTAATTTCCAGGACACTGGGGACAACAACAAGACATACAAAGTAAGAATGTAGCCAAGCTGCTTAACCTTCCACCATTCTCTTGAGTATTAAACCCAGGCCACCTTTGGCCACTTGCAGAGGTGTCTTTTCTTCTTTATTCTTAACATAAACACTTGCTCCTTGGGACACCAATAGTTTTGCTTCTTCTACTCTTTCTTCATCACAGGCTAAGTGTCCTTGGCTGCCTCCCAGTGCATTGCCGTAGCCTCATAATGGCCCTTAGCATCTGAATTAGCTCCACCTTCTAATAACATGACAGCAATCTCATGCCTATTTTTGGAAGTTACATAATGCAGAAGAGTACAGTCATTTTGATTGACAGCATTAACTTGAGCACCTTTTCCCAAAAGGGTATTTACAACCTCTTCCTGGCCAGCAGAAGCAGCAATATGAAGATGCCAATCTATCTTGTCTTTATCACTCACTGACACTCCAAGTTGCAACAAAAATTCAATAATTTCTGTATGTCTGGCTTAGCATGCCCAATGCAATGCAGTTCTGCTGTCCTGGTCAGTTCTAATAGCCAGGGATTTGTCAGCCAGGATTCTCTCCTTCAACTCCTCCAGCTTCCCGCTGTAGACCAGGTTGCAGACCAAAAGTTAGACACACACCCTTACATTTCGCTTTTCTAGAATCTCCCATGACCCAATTCTAATGTGACATCACTTGCTATGTAAATTTGTATGCTATTCATCAGATCTGCCAATAGATCCCTCTCTTAATTCCTGGACTCAAGTACCTCTCTTGATCTCTCTCTACTAAAGAACAATCTGCCTTGTTCTCCATGACCTTCTCCAACCCATCCAGCAGATAGGAGACCTCTGTTTTTTACTCTATCCTCAAAGACTGGGCCTTGCTATTTTTCAACACACTTCCATATACTCATTTATATATGTGTATATTTACTCATTCATTCAGCAAGCATGTGTTAAGTGCCTATTCTGAGTCAAGCAGTGTGCTGAAAAGTAGAGATGCAAAAGAAAGAGTCAGATGTGGTCCCTTCCTTCGAGAAACACACACAGTCTAGTACAAGGTGATCCACCAACATGCATCTGCAATATTGACTAAATCTAGATTTTTAGGGTCTGAGTTCCAACATGGAATCCTAAAACATGTTGTTGGTTTTTCAGTTGCTTGCTTTCATGGTCTTACATAGGCATACATGGTCTCTTCACTATGCAGCTGAGAGCCAATACTATCCCCTTGTCTGACTAGATCTGCCCTTGTTTCGCAATGCCTGTCTCTTTCTTATTGGGTCTCAATTCCTCATATGTTGCTCCCTCCCCTGCACTTCCCTTCTTTATCTGATTGTGCAAAAGGCCATATCTAGAACTTGAACACATTAATTCTATATGTGCTTTGCCGATGCAGAAAAACCAACTCAGGAACAAAAATAGAATATTTATTATCATTATTCACTAAATATATACACAGCTGCCCTGAGGTGTTTTTTTAACATTTTATTTGAAGTATTAAACTTGAGTTTATAACCGTTCTTTTGTTCAGAGAAAAGATCAAGAAAGACTTCCTGCATTCATAAGGATTATATCCTAAAACACTTGGATATTTTCCAAGTTTGAAATGTTGTTATTAAAGTTAATTTTCCCTAAAAAAAGAAAAAACAGCAATAATTAAATAACAAAATTGTGACACCAAGATAGGGTCACATTAAAAATGTGTCTCAAGAAAGATGACAAGTGATTACATGCTTTGGTCCCAGGGGTCATTAGTAAATAGTGAAAACTGTGATGGTTAAATCTGAAAAAGCCCAGGGCCTCCTATCCATTAGAATCTCATTGTAACATGACAAAATAAGACCCAGGATGATTTCTAAAGTGAGTCCATTGTATTAGCTTTATGAGGGAAATTGCTGTTGTGAATCAGCATCAGAAGGAATCTATCCTGCTCTTTCTTCTGTAACGTGGTTCCCAGCATGCATCCCAGGGGTGGCATATGAGTGAGACTCTGGTGTATTATTATATAGTGGAGAGGAAGTAACACACCAACTAGGATCACTTTTTAAACTTCTCAGAGTACAACTTTTGACACAATGCCAAACAACCAGATGAAAACTGAAGAAAAACAAAAACAATCCTCCAGATGTTTTCCCTAAGCAAATGAATAGGAATTACTGTTCTTAATGCTTCTTTTTGCAGCATAAGAGAACAAGGACCAGATGAGATGTCAGCATTAACAAAAGTCAAGTTGACTCCTTAACAGGAAGATAATGTAGGTGAGGTTGGGTAACCAGGACAGCATAAAGTAATCAATCACCAAAACCTCACTTTCGTGAGCATGGTAAATTAACCTTTTAGCCCAAACTTTTACTCCTATCATCATCATACTTTTGTGTGTCTCAACAAAAATGACAAGTCACTACATACTGTGTTGCCAGAGGTCTTTAATAAATAGTAAAAACTGGTCCCAGGGATCAGTAGCAAATAATAGACCCCCTGGTTCCAGTGGTCACTAGCAAATAGTAGAAGCTATGATGATTACATTCAAAGATGCCCAGTGTCTCCTACACATTAGAATCTCATTGTAATATGACAAAATAAGACAGGATGATTTCTAAAGTGGGTCAGTTGGTTTAGGTTTATGAGGGAAGTTACTATTGTGAATGAGCACCAGAAGGATTTTATCCTGCTCTTTCCCCTATAACTTGATTTCCAGAATGCATCCCAGGGGTAGCATATGCGTGACACTCTCGTGTATTATTATAAAGAAGAGAGGAAGCTCATACAATCTTGTATTTCCTTCTAAAATAGACAGTGTACTTCCATGACTCTTGACGTAGAGACCACCATGTGACTTGCTTTGGCCAATGGGACATTAGTAGACATTATTTGTGTGGAGGCTTAAAATGTGCTTGTGTAGTTGGCTAACCAATTGCATTTTTGCTATGGCTATGAGAGAAAAAGTGGCAAAAGTGCTAACCCAGGAAAGATGAGACTCATGGAACAGATCTGGTCCCAACCTGCAGCTTAGAGCCCCACACAGCCCAGATCCCTCAGTTCTTAGCCAGCTTGCAGATGTGTGAGAAAAAATAAATACATGTGTTTTTTAAGTCACTGAGTTTTGGAGTGGTTTGTTAAACAGAATTATTATGAAAGTAATGGACCTCTACTACAGAGTCAAATCGGATTGGAATTGAGTGGGTGTCCACAAGAATCAACATGAAAAATCAAGTCTCCACAAGGATACAGACCCAAACCTTTCTCTTCAGCTTCATTGTCTAATGCGCCTTATTTTGCATTTAGAGTCTGTTATAATATCTTGCCTTCAGTTTTTGGATATGCCAAGCACTTTAATACCTGCACATGCTGTTTTCTCTCCTTCTACAATGTACTTCCCAATCCCACCCACCTCCTGAATGTCTTAATATAGTCATTGCCTTCTCAGCTAATGATACATCTTTGTCCTCAAGGTGTGCCTCCAGTGACATTAAAGGGGGAATAAAAATATATTGGCCTGCAGGATCAATAAAAATGACTCCATTGATGCAAACATAATTTGTGAAATTTATTTTAAGTTTTAACAGGATTTAAATGCACATATAGAAAGAGCAATGTGGATTAATCATTTATAAATATTTTCTTCCATTTAGGAAGGTTAAAAAATACTCCAAACTACAATAAAGTATTATTTTTTCTAGTAGCATAATTTTTTATTGATACAAATATTTGTACAATATTTAAATACATACATATTTATGGAGTACATATATGATTTTTTAACATGCATAGACTGTTTAATAATCAAGTCAAGGTGTTTGAAGTGTCCATCACCTTAAGTATTTTTCATTTCTATGTGTTGGGGTCATTTCAAGTCCTCTCTCTGAGCTATTTTGTAATACACAAAACATTGCTATAAACTATAGTCACTCTACTCGGCTATCAAACATTATAACTTATTTCTTCCATCTAACTTTGTGTTTGTACCCATTCACCTTAACTCTCTTTATCTCCCCACCATCAACATATCCTTCCTAGTCTCTGGTATCTATCATTCTATTCTCCCATCCGAGTACTAACCAGAACTGAACCTGTTTAACTTCTGAGATAAGATGAGATCAGGCACTTTCAGGGTGGTATGGCTATCTACCATTCTCTACCTCCATGAAATCAACATTTCTAGCTCCCACATATGAGTAAGAACATGTGATATATGTTTTTCACTGCCTGGTTTATTTTACTTAACATAATGACTTCCAATTCTATCATGTTTCTCATGCTGCTTGCTGCAAATAACATGTTTTTTCTTTTCTTTTTTTAGAGATGGGGTTTCCCTCTGTTGCTCAGATTGGAATGCAGTTGTCATAGCTCACTGCAGACTCAAATTCCTGGGCTCAAGAAATCCTCTTGCCTCAGCCTTCCAAGTAGCTGGATTTACAGGTGTGAGCTACTGTGCTCAGCTTCTCATTCTCTTTTAAGGTCAAATGGTATTCCATTGTGTACATATACCATATTTTCTTTATCCATTCTTTCGTTGATAAACACTTAGGTTGATCCCATATCTTGGCTATTGTGAATAATGTTGCAATAAACATGAAAGTGCAGGTGTCCCTTTGACATATGCACTTATTTTCCTTTGCATAAATACCCAGTAGAGGAATCGCTGAATTGCATGGTAGTTCTATTTTTAGTTTTTCTTTATTTTGGGGGGAGGGGAATATCTTCATAATGTTTTTTAGAGTGGCTATAATAATTTATATGACCACCAACAGGTGTATAAGAAGGTTTTGTTTTCTTTTCTCCACATCCTTGCCAATATGTGTTATTTTTGTCTTTTTAATAATCGCTATTCTCACTGGGGTAAGATAATATTTTCCTGTGGTTTTTATTTGCATTTCCCTGCTGATCAGTGATGTTGAGCATTGTTTCATATACTTGTTGGCTATTTGTATGTCTTCTTCTGAGAAATATTTATGTACGTCCTTTGCCTACTTTATAGTGGGGTTATTTGTTTTTATATTGTTGAATTGTTTGAGTTCCTTATATATTTTGGACATTAGCCCCTTGGTTTAATCATTTATAAATATTTTCTTCCATTTAGGAAGTTATCTCTTTACTTGATTGATAGTTTTCTTTTGCTGTACAGAAACTTTTTAGTTTAATATACTCCTATTTGTCTATTTTTTATTTTGTTTCCTATGCTTTTGAGATCTTAGTCATAAAATTTTTGCCTGGACCAATGTGCCAAACTGTTTCTCTCATGTTCTCTTCTAGTAGTTTTATAGTTTATTGGATCTTATTTTCAATCTTTAATACATCTTAAGTTAATTTTTATAGATGGGGAGAGATTGAAGTCCTGCTTAATTCTTCTGCATATGGATATCCAATTTTCTTAGCACTATTTGTTGAAGACTGTCCTTTCCTCAATATATGTTTTTGGTACTTTTGTTGAAAATCAATTGACTGTAAATACATGAATTTATTTTAGGCTATCTATTCTGTTTCATTAGCCTGTGTCAATATTTATACCAATTCCATGCTATTTTGGTTACTGTAGCCTTGTGGTCAATTTTGATGTCAGGTAGTGTGATGTGATGTCTCCAACTTTGTTCTTTTCACTCAGGAGTGCTTTGGCTATTTGGGTTCTTCTTGGTTCCATATAATTTTTTTTCTATTTCTGTGAAAAATGACATTGCTATTTTGATAGAGATTTTGTTGAATCTGTAGATTGTTCTAGGAAATATGACTATTTTAACAACATAAATTATTCTGATCCATGAACATGAAATGTCTTTTTATTTTTTTGTTTCCTCTTCAATTTATTTCACCAGTGTTTTGTAGTTTTTCTTGTAGTGATCTTTCACCACCTTGGTTAAATTTATTCTTGGGCATTTTTTGTAGCTACTGTAAGTGTGATTGTTTTCTTGATTTCTTTCTCAACCAGTTTATTTTTGGTGTATAAAATCACCACTTCTTTTTGTATGTTGATTTTTGTCTCCTGCAACTTCACTGAATTTATTTATCAAATCTAAGAGTTTTTTGTGGAATCTTTGTGTTTTTCGATATAAGATTATGTTTTCTGCAAGGAAGAACAATTTGACATCCTCTTTTCCAATTTGTATGCTTTATTTTAGTCTAACTAGACAGATGTTTGAATTGACTAAATTTCTTTTGATTTTCCATTGTGAGAGATAAGAGACAGGTTATGAAGCAATCACATAGCTAGAGTTTATTAAAATAAAATATTGACCTTTGTATAAGCTTGAGCTGGGACATCTATATAAATTTTCATATTTAAATTTCCTAGTACTATGCATATGTAGAAGACAGTATGAATTACTGAATTACTAATTCCAAAGCAACACCTAAATGTCAAAAGAAGGCATGGCTTTGCCAGTTAGACTTGAAATTCTTAAGCAGAATAATGGAATGTTATAATTTATAACAACCTAATAAATTAGGACCAAAAAAATGAACTTGATATTAATCCTTAGTTAACTAGAACATGTCTGTAATGTTATTAACTTGTGGTTTGATTGTAATGTGGTGATGTAGTGTGTGTGTGTGTGTGTGTGTGTGTGTGTGTGTGTGTGTACGCCCGCGCACGCAAGTGCACAAATAAGGATTAGTATTGGGGGCAAATAAGGATTAATATTTATTGATACTTATTCTTGCCAGAAACTGTGCTGGGCAATTTACAGACATTATCTCACTTGATTCTTACTTTTCAAGGCATCTAAAACAGCTCATTAATAGGTGTAGTGAACTGTGCATGCTAATTTGGGCATGCACAGTTTATAAACAACACTCCAAGACAGTGGGTCTAAGCTTTAATTGCACATTAGAGTCATTTGAAAGTCTGCAAAAATTTCTGTATCCTTGCCCCACCTCAAGATGCTTAAAATGAGATTGTGCGAGGAAAGAATACAGGCATCAGTATCTTTCAGCTCTCCAGGTAATTCCAATGGGCAGCTAGATAAGTTTGTGAATCACTGGATTTATAATCCCAATAATGAGTTAAGAAGCTGATTACCCAGTGATACATCCATTTGATTGTAACCATGGCTGCATGTTTGCTGCTCTAAGAGAGAAGTTAGCAACAGAATAGTTATCAGTAGTCATGTCAGAGTGAAAGAAACAACCACTATGCCTGCTTCAGACTCAAATTCAGACTGTTTCCCTCAGAAGATCACTAGTATAAAGATGTATGGACACCTGTTCTTATGATCTCCTGAAAACAGACTAATCCTGTACAATTTTAACCCCCTTTCCTAGTTAGCATTTGCCCTAAAAAAGCAGAGAAATGGTGATCTGCGTTTTATATTCCCTATGTGTCAGATAAGGGCATAATGCCAAGTTCACATCACTTTATTAAAGATGTTATACAGTTTCAGAGTCAGAACAAATATGCCTGAAACATCTGGTCACTACTGTCAAAGGTGCCGTTCATCTGCTGAGTTGTCTGAACCCTTTGTGTGACCATTCCTGGTATCTGGTCTTTCTGTGAACAACTCAGGCTTCTGTGTTTCTCCCAAAAGCTTGGTATCACAGGCATGAATGAAGTCCACAGTAGCTCTAGCCTTCCTTCAGCCTGAAATGGTCATCAGTGGAGGAAAGGAAAAGGAAAACCCAAGAAACTGGTTGTGTTGGCTAACTTTATGTGTTAACTTGACTGGGCCACAAGATGCCCAGACATCTTATTAAGCATTATATCTGACTGTGCCTGTGAGAGTGATTTCAGAAAACGTTGGCATTTGAAATAGCAGACTTAGTAAAGAATATCTGCCCTCATCAATGTGGGTGGACATTATCTAATTCATTGAGGGCCCAACTAGATCAAAAAGGTGGAAGTAGGATGAATTTTACCTCTCTGCTTGATTTGGGACATCAATCTTCTTTCCTCAAACTGTTGTTTCTTAGGTCTTTGGTCTTGGACAGGGTCTATAGCTCCAGCTTTCCTGGTCTTCCAGCTTGCAGAAGGCAGATCGTGGGACTTCTCAGCAACTGCAATCAAGTGAGCTAACCCTTCATAATAAATATCTTTCAGTATATCTACATTTATCCTGTTAGTTTTGTTTCTCTGGAGAACCCTAACTAATAAACTGGTTCTTTAGTAATCTCCATCAACTATCAACTGAACTGAATATGAATCTCAATCAACTGAATATAAACTTGCTAAGAAATACTGATGCATAAGGACCTGAAGTCTGTAGCTCACTGCTTTCTAAATCCTCAAGAATTTATGACAACTATAAATAAGCATTTTGGATTTTTTTTGGTGGGAGGTGGGGTAGGGGGAGGAGAAACTGTTCGGCATAATGCTTAAATGCATGGGCTATGAATCCAGATTTCTGAACCCCAGGTTCCTCACCTGAAAAATGAAGGTACTTAAGTGTACTTATTTTATTAAATGACAAAGATTGTATATATTTATGGTATAAAACATGATGACATATATATATATGCATGTGTGTATATATACACACATATATGCACATGCATAGTACACACAGGCACATTGTTAAATGGCTTAATCAAGTTAATTAGCATATGTTTTTACCTCACATATTTGTTTGTGGTAAGAACACTTAAAATCTACTTTCATAGCGATTTTCAATTGCAATATATTGATACTAACTATAATCACCATGATGTACAATGACTCTCTTGAATGTATTATTCCTATCTAACTGAAATGGATGCATCCTCTGACCATCACCTCTCCAATACTCTACCCATAAACTCTGGTAACCACCATTCTACTCTCTGTTTCTTTGAGTTTATTTTTGTAGATTTCACATATAATTGAGATCATGTGGTATTTTTCTTTTTGTTTGCCTAGTTTATTTTACTTAGCATAATGTCCTCCAGGTTCACTCATAGTTTGCAAGTGACAGGATTTCATTCATTTTGAAGACTGAACAATATTGCATTTTGTATATATATCCCATTCTCTTTATTATTCATTTGTTGGTGGACAGTTAGGTTGATTCCATATCTCAGCTATATTAAATAATGCTGCAGTAAAAATGCAAATGCAGATGTTTCTTTGAGATGCTGATGCTGATTTTATTTCCTTTGGATATGTACCAAAGAGTTGGATTGCTGGATCACATGATGGCTCTTCTTATAATTTTTTGAGGAGCTTTCAACTATTTTCCAGTGAGGTTGTACTAATTTACATTTCTACCAAAAGTGTTCAAGGGTTTCCTTTTGCTCACATCTTGGCCAACACTTATTATCTTTGTCTTTTTGATAATAACCATTCTAACAGATACGATGTAATATCTCATTGTGAATTTGATTTGCATTTGTCTGATTAGTGATGTTGAGCATTTTTTCATATATCTGTGACCATTTGTATGCCTTCTTTCAAGAAAGTCTATTCAGCTTCAATTTTTAATTGGGTTATTTGTTTTCTTGCTATTGAGTTGTTTGAGCTCCTTGTATATTTTGGGTAACTTCTTATCAGAGTTATGGTTTGCAAATACACTCTTTCATTCTGTTGATTATTTCCTTTACCTTGAAAAGCTTTTATTTTAATATAGTCCCATTAGTCCATTTTTACTTTTGTTGCCTGTATTTTGGGGGTCATAGTTAAAAAAAATCATTGTCCAGACCAATGTCGTGGAGTTTTTCCCCTATATTTTCTTGGTAGTTTTACAGTTTTAGGTTTAAGTATTTAATCCATTTTGAGTTGATTCTTCTCTATGCTGTGAAATGAGAATCCAATTTCATTGTTCTGCATGTGAACATTCTACTTCCAACACTGTTTATTAAAGAAGTTGTCATTTTCCCATGTTTGTTCTTGATATCTTTGTCAAAAATCAATTGACTGTAAGTGCATGGATTTATTTCTGGGTTCTCCACTTTGTTCCTTTGGTTTGTGTGTCAGTTTTTATGCCAGTACCATGCTATTTTGATTACAATGGCTCTGTAGTATAATTTTGAAGTCAGGTATTGAGATGTCTTTTGCTTTGTTCCTCTTGCTCAAGATTATTCCTACTACTTGAGTGTCTTGTGTGATCCCATATAAAGTTTAGTATTTTTTTTCTGTTTCTGTGAAAAAAGTTATTGAAATTTTGATAGGAATTTCATTATATCTATAGATCACTTTAGATATCATGAACATTTTGACCATATTTATTTTTCCAATCCATGAAGATGGGGTATTTTTTCATTAGTTACTTTAATTTCTTTCATCAATGTTTTATAGTTTTCAATGTATAGATATTTTACCTTTACAGTTATTTCTAAGAATTTTATTCATTTTGTAGCTATTATGAATAAGATTTTTTTCCTTGATCTTGTTTTTTGTATAGAAATGCTACTGATTTTTATATGTTGGTTTTGTATCCTGCATTCATGTTTACTTAATTTATTAGTTCTAACAGTTTTTTGGTCGAGTCTTTAGGTTTTTGTATATAATATTACATCATACCCAGAGTTATTGTTTTCTTTCAATATTTTTTGGATGTCTTTTCTTTCTCTAGACTAATTGCTTTGATGAAGACTTCCATTATAAGGGCTCTGTAGTATAATTCCATTACAATGGCTCTGTAGTATAATTTTGTTGAATAGAAACAGCAAGAATAGGTATCCTTTTCTTATTCCTAATCTTAGATTAAAAAAAGCTTCCAGCTGTTTACCATTAAGTATAATATTAACTTTGGGCCTTTCATATATGGCCTTTAATATGTGGTAGAAGCCAAAGCAACTCCATCTTGGATGCCAATTTGCCACGTTGGCTTCTGATTAATGCCAGTTCCAGGAAATCTTCTAGAATTTTCAGTTTATCTATTGTTCCTTACGTAAGAGCACATACTTACTGTGAATCCTGCTTTCAGGTCAAACAACTTTGATATGATTGTACTTCAACTGTCCTACACATCTCTTCTGAACCACTCTACGCCTAAGTCATGGGTCTGGGGTGTAGTGGTGCAGGGATTCACCATCTTGTCTCATTGCCACCCAAGACACAGACATGGCTTCTGTTCAGAAGTTCCTATTAAATGTTTCTTTCTGAGAAATTGAATATGCCAGTCTCTTTCTTCAGCCTCCCAGCTTCCTCAGACTTTTGGGGGTAGGTTTGTACAGACTAACCCACACAAAACATTTGTTGAGTTATTTTTCTTCCTTACTTTAATTGTTGAGAGTTTTTATCATATAAGGAAGCTGAATTTTGTCTAATGTCATTCTGCATCTATTGAGATGATAAGTAGTTTTTGCCCTTTTTCTTTTAATGTGGTGTATCATATTTATTGATTTGTATATGTTAAATTATTTTTGCGTTTCAGGCATAGATCCCACTTGATCGTGGTGAATGCTTCTTTTTTTTTTTGAGTTGGAGTCTCACTCTGTCTCCTGACTGGAGTGCAGTGCAGGTACGCTCCCGGCCACTGCAGCTTTGCTCTGCTGGGCTCCGGTGATCCTTCCGCCTCAGCATTCCAAGTAGCCGGAGCTAAAGGCGCACGCTACCACGCCCGGCTAGTTTTTGATTTATTGTAGAGACGAGGTCTAGCCAAGTTGCCCAGGTGGGTCTCGAACCCACGGGCTCAGGAAATCCAGTCACCTCGGCCTCCCAAAGTGTTGGGATTACAGACTGAGCCACTGAACCCGGCTGAATGATTCTTTTAATGCGCTATTGAATTCAGTTTGCTAAATTTGTTGGAGATAATCACATCTATGTTTATCAGGGATATTGGCCTATAATTTTCTTTTCTTGTAGTGTTTTAGTCTAGTTTTGTTGGAGTAATTCTGGTTTTTAAAATGAGGTTGGAAGTAGTCCCTCCTCCTTAATATTTGGGAAGAATTTGAGCAGAATTGATAGTCTTTCTTCAATGTTTAGTAGAATTCAGCAGTGACACCATCAGGTTTTTCTTCAGTTAGAGACTTTTAGAAATGATTATTACTGATTAAATTTTCTTACTCATTATTGCTTGTTCAGATTTTGTATTGCTTCATGATTCAGTCTTGATAGGTTGTATGTATCTAGAAATTCATTCATATCTTCTAGGTCATCCAATTTGTTGGCTTATATTCATTCATGGCAGTTCCTTATGATCCTTTTTATTTCAATAGTGCCAGTTATAATGTTTCCTTTTTCATTTCTAATTTTATTTATTTGAGCCTTTTCTCTTCTTTCCTTAGTTTAGCTAAAGATTTGTCAACTTTATCTTTTCAAAAAAGTAAAAGATGTATTGATCTTTTCTGTTACTTGGTTGTATTGATCTTTTGTTACTTTTCTAGTTTCTATTTCATTTTTTTCTGCTCTGCTCTTTATTATTTTCTTCCTTCTACTAGCTTTGAACTTAGTTTATTCTACTTTTTTCTAGTCTCTTGAAGTAAAACATTAGGTTGATATAAGTGTTTATTGCTATAAACTTCTCTATTAAAATGTTTTTGTTGCATCCCAGAAGTTATGGTATGCATTTTCATTTGTCTCAAGATATTTTACATTTCCCTTTTAGTTTCTTCTTTGACCTGCTGGCTTTTTAGAACAATTTAATTTCCAAAAATGTGTAAATTTTCTGAAATTCCTTCTATTTTTGATCTGTGGTTTTATAACATTGTGGTCAACAAAGATACATGATACGTGATATGATTTTATGATTTTAATCTTAACTTTTTTAAGAGATTTTTTTTTTTTTTTTTTTTTTTTTGGTGGCCTGACATATAATCTATCCTGGAGAATTTCCTATGTGCATTTGGGAAGAATATTTATTCTACTACTGTGAGATGAAATTTTCTGTATGTCTGTTAAGTTCATGTGGTGTAACATGTAGTTCTAGTCCAGTTGTGGTGAATTGTGCCTATAATCCCAGTTATTCAGGAGGCTGAGGTGGGAGAATCGCTTGAAGCCAAGTGCTTGAAGACCAGACTGAGCAACATGATGAGACCTAAAAAATTAGCCAAGCATCTTAGCATGAGTCTGCAGTTCCAGCTGCTCAGAAGACTGAGGCAGGAAGATTAAAAACATTACTTGAGTTCAGGAGTTCAAGGCTGCAGTGATCTATAATCATATCACTATATCTAACCTGGGCATAGAGTGGGATTTTGTATCTAAATAATAATAAAAAATGGAATTCAAAGTGTAGCTCTAGTCCAATGTTTTCTTCTTTATTTTCTGTCTGGAGGGTTTGTTCACTGTTTAAAGTAGACTATTGAAGTCTTCTACTATTACTATACTGCATTCTATCTCTTTCTTCAGGTCTATTAATATTTGCTTTATATGTTTAGGTACTGCAATGTTGGGTGTACCTATATTTACAATTGTCATAGTCCATTAATGAATCAACCATTTTATCTTTATATAATGACCATCTTTGTCTTGTTTTACAGTTTTTGACATAAAGCCTATTTTACCTACTATACAAATAGCTATCCCTGCTTTTTTTTTGGCTTTCATTTGCATGGAATCTCTTTTTCATCTCTTCACCCTCAATCTATGAGTGTCCTTAAAGGTGAAATGAGTTTCTTGTGGACAGCACATGACTGGGTCTTTTTTTTTTTTTTAAATTTATCCAGCCACTCTATGTTTTTTAATTGAAGAATTTAACCTTTTTATATTCAAGGTAATTCTCAATAGGTACAGACTTAGTACAGATTTTTGTTCATTGTTTTCTGATTGTTTTATATATCCTTCCTTCCTTACTTGCTATATTCTTTTAAGATAAGATGATTTTTTTCTAGTTAGTGGTATGCTTTAATTTTTTACTTTTTATCATTTGTGTGTCTACCACAGGCGACTTGTGGTTACTATGATGTTTGCATAAAACATCTTATAGTTCTAATAGGCTATTTTAACCAGATAACAGCTTAACATTGATTGCATATAAAAACTCAACACTTTTACTACACCTCTCCAATTTCATGCTTTTCATGTTTCAATTTACATATTTTACATTTTTATACCTTCAAAATTACTTTAACTATTGGTATTGTTTTTTTTTTTTTTAATTTTATTTTACTATGTTATTGTGGGGTACAGTTAGGGGTTAGGCATACAAAAATATTTCGTTCAGGTACCCTTGTTGATAAGAGGTGTCTCCCCATCCTCAGATAGATACCCACCACCATTAATCCCATTAAAACCAAGCATAATCATCGCC
>CAUYQG010027708.1:0-19934 GCA_963574415.1 Tarsius wallacei | reverse complement strand
GCATCCTTTAATAGGACATTTGAACACAAGATATAGTCTGCTTATTAATTATATTGTGCAAATCTTTTATATTTTTAGTAACTAACAATTACTTAGGGATGTGCTAAAAGATTCTACTCTAATGATAGATTTTTCACTTTACGTTTATAATTTTTAAATGTAGCTTTATACTTTGAAATATTATTTTGTGGTGCATTGTACGTTTAATAGGTAGACCTTGCTACCATTTATAACTTTGATAATTTAAAGAATGTTTAATAAAAAGACCACAGTTGATTTGTGAACAACATAGGTTTGATCTATGTAGGTCTACTTGTATGTGGGCTTTTTTTTCCAATAAACGTTGCACTGAAACCAGGCGTGATAGCTCATGCTTGTAATCCCAGCACTTTGGGAGGCCAAGGCAAGAGAATTGCCTGAGCCCAGGGGTTTGAGACCAGTCTGGGCAACTTGGCGAGACCCCATGTCTACAAAAAATCAAAAAATTAGCCAGGTATGGTAGAGTGCACCTGTAATTCCAGCTGCTTGGAAGGCTGAAGTGGAAGGATCACCTGAGCCTAACTGGTTGAAGCTACAGTGGTCGTGAGTGTGCCACTGCACTCCAGCCTGGGTGACAAAGTGAGACTGAAACTCCAAAAAAAAAAAAAAGTTGCATTTACTGTGCCTGCCTCTTTTGTTTCCTCCTGCGTCTTTCACCTCCTCTGCTCTTGCCATCCCTGAGGCAGCAAGACCAACTCCTCATCTTCTTTCTCCTTAGCCTATTCAATGAGAAGAAAACAAGGATGAAGACCTTTATGATGATCTACTACTACTTAATGAATAGCAAACATATTTCTCTTCCTTAGAATTTTCTTAATAACACTTTATTTTGTCTGACTTACTTTACTGTAATAATACAGTCAACATATAATATTAAGACATAAAACATACAAAATAAGTGTTAATTGGCTGTTTTTATTATGGGTAATGCTTCCAGTCAACAGTAGGGTATTAGAAGTTAAGTTTCCGGGTAGTCAAAGATTATATGCTGATTTTTGTCTCCGTGGGGATCAGCACTTCTAACCCCATGTTGTTCAAGGGTCAACAGTACTTACAAAAGTGTGAATATGTTAGTGAATTGTCGTTTGATGTTTTGCATCACGCTTTATGTTATGGTTTGATGAACCAGTTGATAGGTAGTTCATGCATGATAGGCATCTCTAGTACCATACAGAGTCTCTCAGTCGCCGCATGGTCAGGATTTCAATCTCTCTTAAGGCTTAGTAACTGAGGAGATGCAACTTTTAAATTGTAAAATAGTTGAAGGAAGAAGAGGGCGTGCTCTTTTTGTAAAACTGTAGGAAAATTCCCTGGGATATTCTTAGGGAACTTGGTAGAGTCTCTATCTATAATTTTATCTATCTTTGGGCATGTCCCATAGTAGTTGATCTGCTGAGACATAAGGTCAAAATGTCAAGGCGGCTTACATCACAACCTATAGACACTGGGGGCCTTTTTTTTGTTTGTTTTTGCTTTTGTTTTTCTAATCACAACTCAAAACTGAGAGTTTCTATGAATGAGTCAGTTAACGTGTTGAAGCAGCAGGTACAAATAAGACTTAACCAAATCAAAGAGACCAAAGAAACAGTTGGAGTCTTTATTTGTAATGTACTCTTCAGTGTAAGTTCCTGAACGTAGCATCTTTTGTTTAATAGCAAGGGAATTTACAAGGAATATGCCAACATGTTCATGACACATGGATTACTAAAACTTTGACTGCCATTGAAGCACTTGAATTTCCAAGGACATTTATATATTACAAAGTCATATGCAATAGTTGTTACCTATGTCTCATCAGGTCCAGTAAGTATTATGATGTCATTCAGATGAATCAATATGTGAATCTGCGCAATAATTAATGTTTCTTCAAATTTTTATGACAGAGAGTAAGAAAGTTGAGACTGGAAATATTCTTTTTTTTTTTTTTAGGGTTCACATTTTTTATTGAAAGGTGTAAAATATACGTGGTCAACACTGTTACTTTCATTTGCAAATGGAATTGCTAGCAGGTATAAAGACCTGTAATTCATTTTTTATCAAGATCATCTGCCATCAAATGGCCCATATCCAAGTTTTCATAGGCCTGAAATTTTTCCACTAAACGTAAGTATGTAGTGGGAAGTTCATATGATAACTTTTTTATCAAAAAAAAAGAAGGAATCAGCATAGTCAGTTTGTCTTAGTGTTAAAGATTTCTGGACTTCTTCCTTGGAGCGGTTCAGGATCTTCCCAAGGCCTGGGTCCTCGAATATTCTTCCAGTCATCAAAAGTAGAGTCTTTTATTTTCTCATATTCTGACTCTAAAGACACTTTATTTGCTTTCAGGTTTTTCCCCCCCAATTCAAGATCAATTTTAATCTTCACAGCATCTTATCGGATTTGTGAAAACCCACGAAGCCCAAAAGAACCTCCAACAATGAGCAACAACGTGGGGACTCCGTAGCGCAGGGTCTTGTTCTTGCGCAGGGCCGGCATTATCGCCCGGCGCAAACAGCTGAACGCTCCTCCTGCCTAGACCTCCAGGAGGCAGGCCCAGTGCATACGCCCCAAACTTCACGGCCTAGGCCCCCAGGACCCGAATGTTCTCCACTCATTCTCCTTCCTGGACTTTTTGGGACGTGGTCCTTCACTCGGAAATATTCTTACCTAGGTCACCCAGTTCACTGGATTCAGTTTCTACTTTCTGCATCAAAAATCACTAAGCTTTCTGATACATAAGTCCCTTTTCCCCAATGTCTAACACTTTTATCTTTTATCATACACTTACTGGCAGCCTATTTAATGTTCAAGGCAATTTAGGCTTTTACTATTACTCCAATATTGTAGGATTTGTTATGACCACATCCTAACTCTGGTACCAAAAATCTATATTCATTATCTATTGCTGCATAAGAAATTATACAAAGGCTTAGTAGCTTAAAACAACAAGCACTTACTATTTTACATGAGACAAGAGTGGGACCTCCAGCTAACAGGCATATGAGTAAACTTTTGTGAAAGCGGGTCTTCTGGCACATGTTAAGTCTTCAATGATTTCACCCCATCTCACATAGTAACTGTAAACTCATGTAAAATCATGAGCTATGTTGAACTAGAACCATCCAGCTAAGCCACAATGAGTTTTGGACCTTCAGAACTGTGTGATACATATATAAATTTGTTGTTTTCAAATTTGGAATAATTTGTTTTACAGCAATAGTACTTAATAAAGCAAGTAAAAATGGTTTCAGATTTTAGGGACGGGGGGCAAATTTGATTCAAGGATTTTGAGGATTAAAAGTCTTTAGCTTCATCTGTGACAGCCTAAACATCCCCATCTCTTAACACAGAGCTACAATCTTCCTTCATTCGTGCCCCAATTTCGAGTAACAGATATAGTGGACTTCAGCAACATTTATATTCAGGCTTGGAGCTTGGTCTTTAGCCATATTTACAAAGGAAATTTTGAAACTGGACACTTCTTTTGAAAATGAAAATTTTGAGATTTTTACACACATATACTGATATAGACTTCCAGAGCATTCTTTTTTCTTTTTCCAATCGACATAAGATACAGTTGCAAAACTTTAAATTGCTTTATACTCACTATTGTAATCCTAGCAATGAAGTAACAGGAAATCTCTCAGAACTTACTCTCTTACTGGATTTCTAATGCCAACCTGCCTGGTAATTGATATTTATTATGCTATGGATACTAGAATGGCATCTTGCCTAGGCAAGTGTGTTAGTGTACATTTAATAAATGAGTAACCCAATCCAGGTGTATGTAAAATAGGTGTGATTTAAGGAAGCCTGCAAGTAATATTGCAGTACACAGCAAGGAGAAGCCATTAACACTTCTAATATTAGAGCAGGTAAAAGCCTTTTGAATACTGAAAAGGTAAGTAGCTAGAGAGGGCTATGTGGCAGGAAATTACAAGGTTTTCATCGAGAGGCAGAACTAAATTGCCACTAACCTGGAGGAAGGAAAACAAGAGGTATACATGCTAACTTCACTTCTGACTTTTATGTTGATCTCCTGTGATGACTCCCTTCAGCTAAAGTGAAGTAGAATCTAGAAGACCAGAGAGTCTTTTGATGCAACGTCAGCTTCCTGGAACACAGAGCAGAGTTAAGGTAAGTGAAGAGTGAATTTGGAGGGCAAGTGGAGGCTAACCAGCAGATGTGGGTAATGCTCTTTTACTCTGATAAGTTTCATACCTAAATAAGCTGATAATTTTGCATGCAATAACTTTGGTTCATATTTGGTAAGTAGCTTTCAGTATAACTTTTTTCCATTTTTTCACTTTCAAACTTTGAGTGCAGCTAAATTTATGTTTTTCTTATTAAGATTGCATAGGTGCTTTACGTGTGTGCTTGTTTGTATGTTCACTTGTACATATACGTTGGCTTTTTATTGAATCTGGCAATCTCTCTTATTTGACAAGTTTTGTCAATAAAATGTTTGACTGCGTAGTTCATCTTATTTATGTGTTCTTTATTTATTAATTTATTTAATTTTGTAGAATTTCACTAAGCTTGCCAAGTGTTCTTGAATTCCCCTTTCTTACACTTCTAGTATTGTATTTTAACTGCCTTATCACTGATATACTCTGTGTGTTTATATTCAGGGAAAGAGAGAGAGAGAGAGAGAGAAGACTGTGTCACAGGATACATATGTGTTTTAAACATTTGAATTAATTAGTCTTACCCAAATGACCAAAGATTTATTTTTTTAATCCAAGTTTTAGATGACTTGCAAAACAGAGCATGTCCTTTGACACATATTATTTCAACACTATTTTATAACACGTCTACATTTGTGGTAACACATCAGAAAATATAATGTTGTCAAATAAAAATTTCTGTCAACTGATATTTGTCATAAAGTTTCAGGGAGAAATATGGTATTCTGGTTTTGATATTCTGGTATTCATATTTTACTTTATGTAATAAAATATTTCTTATGAAAATATCACAGAAAATAGCTGATATATTCTATGTATATATATTTTTTTCTTTAAAGGAGTAGTTATTGGTAAAAATATATTTTTATTCAAACTAACGAGACATTTAGTTTCAGTTTTCAAAGATTAATATTTAATGATTTTTAATTTGTTGAAAATTTTAATGTGTTTTAATTTGTTGAAATAAATCATATGTTAGAATTAATGATATATATTTATATCAACAATAGTCAAATAAATGTAGACCATAATTACAATGGCTAAAAAATTGACACAGTTATCTTTTTAGGATTATTAGATTGTTGTACATTATTAGGTATTTTGGACGGATGCTATATTGCTAATTGCAGTTGAAATGATTGTGGTGAAACTAATGTAATGTTTTCTTTTTCTTCTTGTTAGAAGAGATATTTTGTTGCCAAAACCTAAATTTTAGAAAAATCTGTTGGAAATAAATACAGAAAAGTGCAACACATCTATGCGTTCTGCAACAATATAAAAGAATGTTGGAACTCTTGGAGCAGATATGTGTGAATGAATATGAGTGATATATGCTGTCTTAACATTTGAGTTTTTGAAGTATAAGACTTGAGAAGAATTCAATCTTCTACCTTCATTTGATCAATATAAGAATATTCTGGAGTCGGGCTCGGTGGCTCAGCCTGTAATCCCGCGCCTTTGGGAGGCTGAGGTGAGTGGATTGCCTGAGCCCACGGGTTCGAGACCCGCCTGGGCAAGCGAGACCTCAGATCTACAATAAATCAAAAAAATTAGCCGGGCGTGGTAGCGCGCGCCTGTAGTTCCAACAACTTGGAAGGCTGAGGCGGAAGGATCGCTGGAGCCCAGCAGGTTGAGGCTGCGGTGGCCGGGAGCGGCTACTGCACTCCAGTCTGGGTGACAGAGTGAGACTCCAACTCAAAAAAAAAAAAGAATATTCTGGAGCAGTCACAAGACATATGTATGTTGAATAGAATAACAATGCACACAGATGATCTTAAATGTTCAATTATTACCTTAACTGATTTCTAAAGTTACTTCCATTACTTAATTACTTAGCGGCTTCCCATCCCCACTCACACACATGCTTATTTCAAAATCTATCAGCCAAAATGCTCATAGTTAGGATTTCAGCATGTAAATATGCAATTGCAAAATTTGACATTTGGGAACGTAAAAGTATATGAAAATTTGAAGATTACAAAGACTCACAGGGAATAATAGAAAGTATACTAGGAAAGGGTTTTTTTTTTTTTTCTTGTTTTCTATTTTAACAAAGTTGAAAGGCGAAAGAAATCAAATGAAATTGAAAATTGGGAAGGAAATTATTTATTTATTTGATCCCATTGACTGACTTAGATTATTTCCTTTTAAATGCTAAATCCTGTTTGATATTGAGTAATAAGCTTTCAGATTGACATGCTATTTCAAGATGCTAACCAGAAATAGCACCCGTCAAGACTTCATTTCTAAAGTGATTATACTTTACCCAGCATTGAGGAACAGGTCTCTATGTTCTAATTCTCTAATTACTTTGTGACACTGTTTTATTCAAATATTTGAAAACTTAAGGAAACAAAACCAACAATCTGAGTTAATTAACAACACTTACCTCTGTTGTTTTGACTACTTTTATCATTAAAGTAACAAGTTCAGCATGATGCACAATGGATTAGATGAAACGATTCAATTAGCATTAATATCAACCTCATAAAGGGCATGTCCCATAAAATGAAACCCCATATTGCATATGTAATAAAACACACAAAAGAAAAAAAGACTCTGATTTAAATGCATTTATAAACTATACTCATCAAATTTTATAATAAAATAAAAATCGAATCAGTTGGCCTTATCACAGAATTAAATGATCAAATAATTGAACTGTTCTATTAGTTAATTAAACTTTATTAGCCATTGATAATATTTGCAACTAAGTAGTATATGAAGACATTTGAGAATTTGGCATTGTCACCATGATAAGATAGAAAATGACAGACGGATTTTAATCCTAACAGCAGGAACAGAAAGAAAATGCTATTATTGCTGGTACTGATACAAACATCTAAGTATTTTGCTTTTCCTACTGCCAAGAAAATACACTTGCATACTTATACATATATAATTTAACATTTTTCTGAGAATGTGGAGGAAAAGTTGTATAGTTTTCAAGTAGGTGAGATATATGAAAGAGTCTAATTTTACCTAATTCAGGCTGCAGACAAATATTTATAACAACTTTTATACTGTATTAAACCAATAAAACATAACTGGCTTTTCAGAAAAAAATTTTTAAGTCCCTCCAACACTGTACTAAAAAATGAACTAATAAAATGTAAAGTTTCCTATTTTGATCTAGTCAGTTACTAAGGTGCATTTTATTTCAAATACAGAGAACTCTAATGAGTAAAGTACAATATTTTTTATCTATGAGTTAGTCCTACTATACAATATCTGACCTTGAGTTTTTACTGCTTCAGTAATGACATTTACAATTACCTAGCCAAATGAAACCACCGAAAGCAAATACAAATATAACCTGTAAAAATATTTTATACACAGCATACCATTGAGAAAAATGGTGGAATAATTTTGATCGTGAAGAGAGAAAGTAAATCATATATATGCTGAAAATTAAATCAGAAAGATTTTATCTCAATAACTTTCTTCTTACAAATATTCTGTGCAGTGCTTTTGTGAAGTTATTACTGTATATAAGCTTTGAGATTATCACAAGGAATCATATACTCCTTAATAAAATACTTTATGGAAGGACTCCCAAAATCTTTTTTATTTGTGAAGAAGACTAAATCTTGCTAAACTTTATAACCATAAAAATCTGTATAAAGATTGCTGTCAGCTCAGAGAATTTAGATATTGCAACAGCAATACAGAGAAGCTTGCATCACAAGATAAGCACTATTTTTTTGCCATACACACTTAATTTTTTGAACATTTTCAATATGTACTATATTTATATTTTCCTCATCATATAAATTATCCAAGAATCTCATTGGCATGAATGAAATTCGTACATTTAAAAAAAATTACAGTTTTATATCATAAGCTGGTTGGAGCACTTAAAAGAAATTCACATGCTATATTATTTATTAAGTAATTATGCTCAAGATGACTAAGGAAAAAATTAAACTGCTTCCATATTGTAACATACAATTACCTCATTTTCATGCTTTTCATATTTTTTCTATGACAGATTGTATATTGGAGGTGAAAAAATTGGAAAAAATAATGTTTGAAAACATAAAAATACAAGGAATGCTCTTTTTTAGCTTTCTCATCCTATCCCAATTTTGTTGTTGTTGTTGTTATTTTGCCACTGTCACTTGTTTAATATATATTTTTCTATAAGCATAAGTTCAAAGTCTCCAGACTGGACAGTCATTGGCATAATTTAAGAAAATAGTAAGGCAGATGGAGGTGTACTTGGTGAGGGAGCAGAGAACATCCAGTGGTCATGTTGCTTGGACATTCACTTTGGATACATTCAGTAAAGATTCAATGAATATTTTTTATTAACTATGTCCTAGGCTTTCTATTAAGAACCAAGATCCATAAGAGAGAAAGCAGAGATTAATCATTGCCTTTATGAATCTTACTTTCCAATAACTTGAAGAAAAGAGCGTGACTCCAGGTTGGGTGGAGAATGAGTGAAGGAGGGCCAACTGGAAGCTGGAAGACCTGTCAGGCAGTTGTAAACAAACCTCTGTGCAGTACGTTCTTCTTTAAACATGTACTTTACCCATAGGAAACAAAGTTCTATTATTTGTGTTTATTTATAAGATGAGGGAATTTAGAACATGATCATATGCTAATGGAAATTATCAAAAGGTGAGAAAGACTGATGAAACAGAAGAAAGTGCATGAGTAGAGAAGCCAGAATTTGCGATGAGTGGAGAGCACAGCACGTAACTCAGAACGAGTTGGTGAACAGAAAGAGTCACAACTCCCACTATGACAGAAGAAAAGACAGCAACCATCAGGCAGGGGAAAGCGGACATGCAGATGTTTCTGGCGGGAAGATGAGGTTTTTTTTCATGTGATAAATTATATTTTATTAGTAAAGTATTAAATAAATAATTATCACCCGCTGTGGTGGGATAAAAAAGAAAGGCTATAGGGGCAAGAAGAGGCCAAGATTGTCACCTTGGAGGTGGGAAATGAGTTCCTTAGGAAATGTGGTGTAATTGCTGAGCATTTTTGAAACACAAATGAAATTTGTGGTTGAGAGTTTAATATTTAAATCATTTGGCAAGTTCTGTAACTTCTTTCTACCTCTGGTCAGTTGCCAAGTTGCAAGTGCAGAAAACAAAACAAAATAAAATAAAACAGAGAATCTGGCTGAGTCACAGCTGAAATTTTATGAGATAAACAGAAAAGAGCAAAGAGAGTAAAACTGTGTGCTTTGAAGAAAGTGATTATAATGATAGACTCTGTAATCCCAGGTGGGTAATAACTATGGTAGTGAATGTTCTCACATAATGAACTGAAGAATAGGAGCGGGTAGTAACAAAATTGAAGTTTGAAATTAAGATTTCAGAGGGAATGCTAAAATGAGTGGTAAGATGAGGAGAGGGGCTGTACTATGTCAAGTATCCTTCATAGTGCTTTACCAAATTTGTAGTGTTTTAAATGTTTTGTTGCTATGTATAAAGCAAAAGTCAGCAAACGCAAGTTTTCAAAAAATCACTTTAGTTACTCTTGAAAAAAGTCTATGGGCCGCTTGAGGATGCTTTCTGCCTTTAGCAACCTTTCCCCCTTTGCTAGGAACATTCAACATGTTTCTGTGTCAATTTTGCCAGGGGCCTCATGCCTAAGTGGCAGAACCCTGATGACATTTCTTTATTTTCATCTCTCTTTCTTTCTCTCTATTGAGAGAGAAAAATAGAGATAGATATAGAGGTAGAGACAAAGATATACAGATGATAGATAGATAGATAGATAGATAGATAGATAGATAGATACATAGATAGATAGATAGATATGTAGATATCCTGAATCACAATGATACTATTGCTAGAAAATTTATTAATTCACAGAGACCATATATGGTTTTGTAGGTGTCATTAATTCTCCCATCTAACCCCAGGTCATATTTATTCACACCATGAAGATATCACTTGCTATATCTGTTTACTTACGAGACAAAAGTTACATGGGACTGTTCCTCTAGTTTTTCATGCTGAATTAGCTTAATTATTTTAGATGTCTTCATCATTTTTGATATATAAATGATTCCATTTGCTTACTTTAGTCACTGATGCATTTTTGTTTTTGTTGTTAAGTTATTTTGCTATAACTAAATTTCGTACGTTATAATTATAATTTACACTCAAAGTAATGAACCAATTTTAAGGGCATAGTTTAATGGGTTTTGACATATGTAAAAACCATGAAACCAAAATCGCAGTCACAGCATAGAATATTTCCATAACCTTAAGTTTCTGAGTGACACTTACCAGATCTTCTTCACTCAACACAGTGATAACAACAACAAATGACACACTTTATATATTAGATTTGACTTTTTAAGATATATACAAATAGTATCATATGCTATGGAGTCTATGGAATCCTTAACAATCATTAAGCCTGCCTTACTGATTCATTCTTATTGATTTTATCAGAGCCTATTCATTTCATTACTGAAAAGAATTATATTGTATAGATATATCAAAATGCCCAAGTGTATTTATTCATTCAACTCTTAATTTATGTTTGGATTGTGTATAATTTGTGATTATTATGGAAAAAGTTGCTCTGTATATTCCTGTACAAGTATTTTCATGAATATACGTTTCTGTTTCCTTGGGTCAAATATTTAAGAGAAAAATTTCTGGTCCGTTTTGTAAGTGAATATTTAGCTTTATATAAAATTGTCAAAGACTGTTTACAAATCACCAGCAAATTTTGAGTGTCCTAGTAGCTCCATGTCTTTGTACTGACAGTTGGTATCATTGGTCTTTTTTTTTCCTTTATTTAGCCCATGAAAGTGGTAACTCATTATTGTTTAATTTACCTTTTCATGATGATTAAAGATGTTGAACATCTTTTCATATGATCATTTACCATTTCTGTAACATTTGTGAATTTTATGTTCAAATGTTTGCTTCAAGTTTTATATTGTCTGCTTGTTTTCCCTCTGAATTTCACAGTTTTTTGTAGATTCTGATTACAATAACTTTGTCACATTATATTTACTGAAATATTTCTTCTTAGTCTTTAGTTTTTTTGACTGCTCTTGTCTTTAGTGATGTGTTTTAACTTTAAATTACTATGAAGCCCAAAATAACAAATTATTTTTCTTATACTGTTCGTATGTTTCGTATCTTATCTGAAATTATTGTCAACTTTGCTGTATCAAAGATTTCATTTTATTCTAAGCCTTTTATAATTCTAGCTATTATGTTAAGGCTTATGATACATTTTCACTTGATATTTGTACAATCAATATATATCTTTTCTTTTTTTTTTTTTTTGAGTTGGAGTCTCACTCTGTCGCCCAGGCTGGAGTGCAGTGGCACGCTCCCGGCCACCCCAGCCTCGACCTGCTGGGCTCCGGCGATCCTTCCGCCTCAGCCTTCCAAGTAGCTGGAACTACAGGGATGCGCTACCATGCCCAGCTAATTTTTTGATTTACTGTAGAGATGAGGTCTCGCCAAGTTGCCCAGGTGGGTCTCGAACCCTCGGGCTCAGGCCATCCATTCACCTCAGCCTCCCAAGGCGCGGGATTACAGGCTGAGCCACCGAGCCCGGCTATCTTTTCTTTTTGATAAATCTGGTCATCTAGTGATTCAAGCATGGTTTTTGAATGGCCTACTGAAAACCACTAGAATTTCTTTCCGTAGTGGAATAGCAAAGTGAAAACAACACTTTATTCTTGGAGGAATTGCAGAGATTAGTGCCACTATCAAAAACTTGAAAGATACAGAGATGGTGATTGCAACCACACCCCAATCAACTCATCTATTTTCCTTATGATAAAAAAAATGTCATTGAGGAATGACAATGAGTTAGTATAAAGTCATCCAGGTAGTGACTCCAACTGCAGCTGCTGTTTCAAAAACAGTTTCATCATTGAAACAAATTAGCACATCCTCTGGCACCTGATTTGCAGTTACTGAACTAATTAATACTTTTTTCATAATATCTGTAAGAATTGCCCCCCAGAAGCAGTGTACATTTAGCTAGCAATGCAAGCAACACATCTATACTGTTCCAACTACAGATTTTATCTCCTCTTTAGCTCTGTATCATAATTTAGCCTTCAAAGACCTCGATCAATAATTCCCTCCACAAGACAGCCATTTAATCTATGATCTTGCTGTTACGCATATTGGACTGAAAATCAGACTAATAAGCAAGAAGTAATAATTGCTATAGACTTGCTGGAAAGAAATCTGTGTGTCAGAGGATGGAAAATAAATCTGACCAAAAATTCAGGGGACTTCTTTTTCTGTGAAATTTTAGAGGTAAAGTGAAGTGTGGGGCTTGTTGAGATAGCCCTTGTAAAGTGAAATATTAGTTGTTATACATATAAATCACCCAGTGAGCCACTTTTAATTTTGAAGGCAACATGTTCCATACCGGGATGTGCTGCTCAGTCCATTTACCAAGTGATGCAATAACCTGTTAGACCGGAGTGGTCCTCAGAAGAAGAGAAGGGTCTGTAACAGGTCCAGACTGCTGTGCAAGATGCTCAGGCACTTGGGACATAATGATAGAGCATATCTGTTAGTGCTTGATGTGTCAGTGGCAGAGACATTGTGTAGAACCTTTGGCATGTCTCAATATATGAATCACAGAACACACCAAAACACTGGTATTTTGGAGCAAAGCCTTACCAGCCTCTGTGGATAACATTTATCTTTTTGAGAAAAAATGTTGACTTTTTACTGGATCTTACTTAATAGAGGTAAAACACTTAACTATGGGCCACCAAGCTGTCATACAAAATGAGCTGCTTATTATTAATAGAATTATTTGATCCCCAATGAAGTAGAGTGCATACAACAGCACTTCATTGTCATGTGAAAGTGGTACATACAAGATCAGGCTTAAGGAGGCCCCTAAGGAACAATATATGTGGATGTGGACCCAATATGGATTGATGGTCCCTATGCCTGCTACATTTCCTTCTCTTCCTCAGACTGCACTTATGACCTCATGGGGATGTTACCTACAGTCAATAATAGGCTGAGGAAAGAGAAAACTGAAACCTGGATTAGACAGTCCTGAACAATATGCAAGTACCATGCAAAACTGAACAACTTCAGCCCTACAAACTCTTCCTAGGGTATTCCTAACAGAGAGTCGTGAAGGAATATTTTCTTTTTTTTTTTTTTTTGTTTTGAGATGGAGTCTCACTCTGTGGCCCAGACTGGAGTGCGTTGGCCGCTCCCGGCCACCGCAGCCTCGACCTGTTGGGCTCCGGCGATCTTTCCGCCTCAGCCTTCCAAGTAGCTGGAACTACAGGCGCGCGCTACCATGCCCGGCTAATTTTTTTGATTTATTGTAGAGATGAGGTTTCACCTGCCCAGGCGGGTCTCGAACCCAAAGGGTCAGGCAATCCACTCACCTCAGCCTCCCAAGGCGCGGGATTACAGGCTGAGCCACCGAGCCCGGCTTGGAATATTTTCTAATGGACAGAACTTAGAGCAGTGTACCTGGTTGTTTATTTTGATTGGAAGGAGAAAAAATGGTCAGAAATTAATTAGCTATGGTCAGTGGTTTGGCTAAATGGTCAGGAAATTAGAAGGAACATGATTAGAATATTTGTGGTAAGGAATTCTAGGGAAGACATACATGGATAGACCCTTGAATGGGTGATGAACATGATGATATTTGTGTTTCATTTGAATATTCATCAAAAGGTGATCTCAACAGAAGAGAATTCTAATAATCAAATCAGTAGGATGGCCCATTATTTGGATACCAGTCAGTAAGTTTCCCACTCATCCACGCCATTGCACAATGGGCTTATGGACAAAGAAAGTGAATATCGTAGCAGGGATAGAGAATATGTGGGGGTTCGGTAACATGAACTTTCACTCATTGAGGCTGATCTGACTAGAACCATTGCTGAGTACTCAACCTAACAGGAGCAGGAAAAAACTCTGAGTCCCTAGTAAAGTGACATTTCCCAGAGGGATCATCAAGTATCTTAAAGCAGGATGATTACATTGCAGAAGCAAAAAGACAGTGTGTCAAGCAACTCATCTTCAACAAAGCCACCAATAACAATCACTGGGAAAAGACTATATTTAGCAAATGGTACTGGGAAAGCTGGCTGACCATATGCAGAAGAATGAAACTGGACCGATGCCTATTTATATGTTTCTTAATAAGTAGTCAAAGCATGCTAGCAAACATAATAATAAAATTGACAATGATTACTCATAGCCCACACATCCAAAAGATTTAAAATAATGAATTTTGATAGATGAGTGTGTACTAGAAACTTGTGGGAAAAAAGCATTGCTGGTTTAAAGTTCAAGAAATATTCAATGCAGAGATCAGGGATAGTTAATGTATTACATATCCTATTGTGGCATTTATCTCATTTGAAAAACCTTTTTTATTTTGCTGTTAAATATAACATTAATTTTATACAGAAATTCTTAAAATATGAGAAAATTCCTTATATTTTCAAATGTATGAAGATTTCATTTATAATTTTATATTTCTAATGAGGAAACAATGGCAAATGTAATTAAATGGATTCCATATTCCATATTTTCAGAGGAAGAAACTATTTTTGTGAATATACATTGTGTGCACACAGTACATAAATACATAGAAATATATTTTTATGTGTTTTATACTACAGTTTTATTATTAAATCAATGAGTATTTGTTAATATTTTTAAATAATTATTTAAAATCTTTATTTCAGAATTACTCTTTGTTATTTTAATAATTTTCTCTGTTTTCTGGTTTGCTAGGTTAGATATCTTATTTTAAACTCTATTATGAAGTTTATTGAGAAATTATAATATGATCACACATTTGAAAATGAATTATCATACATATAAAGTTACTTTTATATATGTAGATAAGTCTATATATGTGCAAAAATATATATATGAACATAAACATAGTCAATATTTCTATTAACATATGTTAGCTCCTACTTACATTTCAATTTAACACTCACTAATAGATAGAGTTATAGGCAAGACTCTAAAATTTATTATGTTTCTTGAAATTACTCACTGCATTTTTAGGAAATTTAATTTACATATTTAATAGCAACATATACAGATCTTGAAAATTCATGATGTATTAATAATGCAATAAAATTTATTAATAAAATAGCATGTTTATTTTATTTTCATATTAAAATATATTAGTATTAATATGATTATACATATTTTGTTTTTATTTGTGATTGCTTGATATAGTTTGTTCACTTTTTAATATTTATATTTTCTTTAAGTGCTTCTTTTAGGAAGTGTTAAATTGGTTTTTAAGTGCATTATGAAATATTTTTTATTTAATAATGGTAGTAATTATTTATTACTTATGGTAGTCATATGAATTTACTTTTGCCATGTTTATTTGTTTTAATTTATTTTTACTTCTTTTCATATTGTCTCTTTTCAGAATATTTTAACAACTGAAAGATTTTACTTTATTCAGAGATATATACAGTAGACAGGCCAAATGCCAAAGTTAGAAGAAAAAACTAATAATTAATTTGCCTTTAATTCTTCCACCTGACATCCCCATTGTACCGTACACATTAACATTTTAATATAGACGTCAATAACTACATTACAAATAGAGTGCTTCTTATAAATCCTACTATTTAATTATGTCATTTAAATGTTTA
This sequence comes from Tarsius wallacei, assembly GCA_963574415.1. Classification (NCBI taxonomy): domain Eukaryota; kingdom Metazoa; phylum Chordata; class Mammalia; order Primates; family Tarsiidae; genus Tarsius; species Tarsius wallacei. The sequence goes on along the minus strand of CAUYQG010027708.1, from coordinate 4,100 downwards.
TCTAAAAGTTTTGTTTCAGATTATGATGGTATACATACATTTAAAGGAAATAAGATGAATAAGATTCAACATAGCTCAGGTTATTATATATAAATAAAAATTTTCACAGTGACTATTACAAGTGCCTATAAATTCTATTTATCAGTGTAGAATGTCAAAAAAAAAAACTCGCAATAATGATAGGAAAATTCAAAAGCTTTAAGCTACTGCTACACTAGTGATTTAACAAATGAATAGTGGGTCTTTCTAAGACAGAGAGCAAATACAGTCGAAGCAAAAATTCAAAGTGATATGAAACTAAATTCTTCTTATTGAGTTTTAGACCGCATGTTTTCACTCATGAGTCCTGAACACAGTAGCACAAAGGTGAGATCAGCAATCACTGAGCATTGCTCCAAGAAGGAAGGGGAGGCAGGGAGGTATGTGACAACACAGAGGATACCTGGTCCAATACCAGGGAGAGTGAGGACCACTTAGAAGCTCAAACTTTACCTGCTTGCTGCCTACCTACATAGTCAATCCTCACTTGCACCCCACAGCTCTACAATAAATAAATAATTTGTGTGTGTGTGTGTGTGTGTGTGTTGGAGTCTCACTCTGTCACCCAGACTGTAGTGCAGTGGCCACTCCCGGCCACCGCAGCCTCGACCTGCTGGGCTCCCGCGATCCTTCCACCTCAGCCTTCCAGGTAGCTGGAATTACAGGCGCGCGCTACCACGTCCGGCTAATTTTTTGATTTATTGTAGAGATGAGGTCTCGCCAAGTTGCCCAGGCGGGTCTCGAACCCGCGGGCTCAGGCAATCCGCTCATCTCAGCCTCCCAAGGCGTGGGATTACAGGCTGAGCCATGGAGCCCGGCGAATTTTTAAAATATACATTCAAATTTTAGTAACTTACTATTTTTTAGAAAAAAATAAAAATATAGGCTGATTCTTGAAGATATCTTAGCAATACTTTGGACTGTCATGAAGAATGAAGAAATAGCAACAAAACATAAATCACAACTCAAAATAGAAACAAGCATTTATGAATAGTGGTGGCAAAAAAACCAATATTCTAATTATTTAATATTAATAGTATTTTGCAGCAATGTAGTGGTTACTTACAATGAAAATTATCTTATTTTGAAAACCTAAGAACTGTAAGATCAGAGAGGGCTGATTAAAAAGCACTAAAATTTATATGCATAGATAAATAAATAAAAGTAAATTATAAGCCAAGGAAAAGCTCAGAATATATGCCATTCAAGTATTACTTTATTTATTTTATTTTTTATTTTTTTGAGTTGCAGTCTCACTCTGTCGCCCAGGCTGGAGTGCAGCGGCAAGCTCACGACCACCGCAACCTCAACCTGCTGGGTTTAGACGATCCTTCCACCCAGCCTCCCAATTAGTTGGAACTACAGACGCACACCACCACGCCTGGCTAGTTTTTTGTGATTTATTGTAGAGACGAGGTTTCACCGTTACCCAGTCTGGTCTCGAACACCTTGGCTCAGGCAATCCTCTCATCTCGGTCTCCCAAAGTGCTGAAAATACAGACTTGAGCCACTGCACCCAGCCCACATATTACTTTAAAATACATTCATTGAGGTATGTACGATCCTTGAGTAGTAGATTATCCAAAAATATACCATGTGAATATTTCAAAGTAGTAATATAAAAATAGGGTTGAGAATTGAAACAGTTAAAATAAAAGATGGCTTAAATATCTAAGACATACTGTAATAGTAAATGCAGCACAGTGATTAATGGCACTGGCTTTGCAATCAAATAGATCTCAATTCAAATAATTCAAATCACCTCTGCTAGTTGTGTCACCTTGGCCTAGGTTTTTAAACCATTTTAGCTTTGGTGTTCTAATTTGTAAGATGGGGATAGCATCTTCTGTCCCTCATGTAATGTTAAAATTTAAATGACAGAATATATGTGAATGCTTATCACAGGCAGAGCCTCTCTGATGAAGTGCTCAGGAAAGGCAGTTAGCAGAGGTGGGAAGCAGAAATAGCAGTACTATAAAATTGATGTAATTCTCTTCTAAACAGATTTTTTTTTTTTTTGGCCGCATGAATATCACAGCATGAGACTAAGCAGTACTTGATAAAGTCTAACATAGAATGAGGGTTTTGCAAAGATTTTAAGAGCTTAGAAATCACAGAAACTCCTCAAGTATATCCTCTAAAACCCTGTCTACAAAACCCACATCTATTATGGAGGGTTGTAAACCTTATCACAAGAACATTTGCTTATGCAGCCTTCACCATTTTTTCTGTGCTTTTTTTTTATATTACAAATATTGACACTCTACACCTAAGAACAAAAATATTAAATTCTCGATTGCATAAAAAACATAGCAGAATACAAATTATTCATCATTTTGACATTTACTCCTGTTAAAGCAGTATAACTGAACGTAAATTTTAGTGTTATGTTTTTAGACATAGTCAAATAACTCATTTTGCTAAAAGTAAAAATGCCTAAGAAGATCTATTACATTGCCAGAAAATCATTTAAAGTCACCTTTATTCTGAGAACTTGGGCAGAATTTTAGCTATTAAGTCTTTATTTTAAAAAGCTGTTTAAGCCGGGCTCGGTGGCTCAGCCTGTAATCCCACGCCTTTGGGAGGCTGAGGTGAGTGGATTGCCTGAGCCCGCGGGTTCGAGACCCGCCTGGGCAAGCGAGACCTCATCTCTACAATAAATCAAAAAACTAGCCGGGCGTGGTAGCACACGCCTGTAGTTCCAGCTACTTGGAAGGCTGAGGCGGAAGGATCGCCGGAGCCCAGCAGGTCGAGGCTGCGGTGGCCGGGAGCGGCCACTGCACTCCAGTCTGGGTGACAGAGTGAGACTTCTACTCATAAAAACCAAAAACCAAAAACCAAAAACAAAAACAAAACAAAACAAAACAAAAAAAGCTGTTTAATAATGTACTCATTGTGGAATTGCATAATGACCAAAGATACAGTGATAAGAAAGAGACTCTTAAGTTCTTTCATTCATGGGCTGGTGTCAGAATGATTTCAACAATCCACAGCCCACATAAACATCACGAAATTGAGATCAGTGTATTTATATCACGATTGACCAATTTGGAATTCATCATTATCTGTCAATACACAGGGTATACAGCCGGCCCCAGCTAGAATATAGATTTACTCCGTAATGCCCATAAATTCACTCAGAATTTAACCTGCCCCAAAAGGCGTTCAGCAGTCACAGGTTAGCAAGGACTTAGTAACAAAGGAGAAGGAATCCATGCCTGTTAATAGCCATTCAGGAATATTCACACATTCAAAGTGCCTGCATTAAATTGAAAAATAATTTGCCATAATGAGAAATTGTTGCAGAAAATCCTCACTCTTATAGTCTCCTAAAGAAGACAGTTCTGGATTTAAAAGATTCAGAGTATCTATATTTATATGGAGAATAGTTGTCATCTTTTGGTTTTTGAAACTTTTTACCAATGGGTATTGAAAATCTGAATTAACTAAAGCCTTTTTTAGTAACTTCCAGATGAGGTTTTTTGCTTGTTTATTTTTGTTACAACTTGCTACATTTTTTCTTTAGATTAGAAAATATAGCTTATTTAGAAACTGAGTTAAAAAATGAGAAAGAGGAGATTCACCTCCCCAAGAAAGGGGAGGGGGCCAAAGACAGGAAACATGGCCTGGCCATAGCTCAAAGAACACATGGCCACACCATAGCTTAGCAAGGCAGTGGCCAACAACTTGCTACTTTTTATGCTGAATGTTTACCTTTGTCTTTTAAAACTTTAACTGTTCTCAAAGTGGAGTCAAATTCTTAAATTATATTATCAAAATTTTTTGTTCTTGTACATTGATGCAATTATCTTTAAACTAGAGAATGCCCCAATCTCTCTTATTATTTCTTCTTATTTGTGTGTATATTTTTGGAATTTTTATGTAGACAATTCTACCTTCTCTGAATTTCTTTTTTTTTTTTTTTGATTTGGAGTCTCACTCTGTCGCCCAGACTGGAGTGCAGTGGCAGCTCCCGGCCACCTCAGCTTCGACCTGCTGGGCTCAGGCGATCCTTCCGCCTCAGCCTTCCAAGTAGCTGGAACTACAGGCGCGCGCTACCA
>CAUYQG010027707.1:0-48645 GCA_963574415.1 Tarsius wallacei | reverse complement strand
AAAAGATGAAGTCACAACTGATCCTGAAGAAATACAAAAGATTTATCAGAGACTACTATGTACAATTGTATGGAAACAAACTTAAAAACCTAAAGAAAATGGAGGGCTTTCTGACATCACACAACTTCCCCAGGTTGAAGCCGTGAGATATTGAGACCCTAAATACACTAATAACAATCACGGAAATTTACTATGTCATAATAAAAATAACTACAAAAAAAAAAAAAAAAAAAGCCTTGGACCAGATGGGTTTCCAGCAGAATTGTGCAAAACATACAAGGAGGACCTGATACCAAACCTACTGAAAGTATTCCAGGCAATTGAGAAAGATGGAACTCTCCCCAAATCATCTTATGAAGTTAACATCACATTGATACCCAAACCAGGTAAAGAGCCAACAAAGAAAGAGAACTACAGGCCAATATCTTTGATGAACATAGATGCTAAAATTCTCAACAAGATCATAGCAAACAGGATTCAACAACACATCTCAAAAATCATCAAACATGACCAAGTAGACTTCATCCCCAGGATGCCAGGCTGGTTCAATATTCATCAGACCATAAACATAATTAAATACATCAAGAGATGTAAAAACAAAAACCACATGATTATATCATTAGATATAGAAAAAGCTGTTGATAAAATCCAGCACCCCTTCTTGATAAAAACACTCGAACATCTAGGCATACGTTGAACATACATCAAAATAGTAAGAGCTATCTATGAAAAACCCACAGCCAGCATACTCCTAAACAGACAAAAATTGGAAAGATTTCCCCTGAAAACTGGAATAAGACAAGAATGCCCACTCTCACCCCTCCTGTTCAACATAGTTTTGGAAGTCCTAGTTAGAGCATTCAGAAAAGAGAAGATGATCAGGTGTATCCAAATAGGAAAAGAGGAAGTCAAGTTATCTCTTTTTGCAGACAACATAATTGTATACCTTGAAAACCAAAGAGAAACTCCCCAAACTTCCTTGCCCTGAAAAGGACTTTGGCAAAGTCTCAGGGTATAAAATAAACGTGCAAAAGATAAATGCATTTCTATACACCAAAAATAAACAAACAGAAACCCAAATAAAAAGCACAATTCCATTCACAATAGCCACAAAAAAAAAAAAAATTCAAATACATTGGCATCTTTCTAATCAGAGATGTGAAAGACCTTTATAATAAAAACTACAAAATACTGCTCAAGGAAACCAAAAATGACACAAACAAGTGGAAAAATATTCCGAGCTCATGGATTGGAAAAATCAACATAGTTAAGATGTCAATTTTACCTAAGGCAATCTACAGATTTAACACAATACCCATCAGATTACCAGCAACGTTCTTCCTCAGACCTAGAAACGACAATACATGAATTCGTATGGAAACATAAACGACCAAGAATTGCCAAAACGATTCTCAGCCTAAAACACAAAGCAGGAGGGATCACACTCTCAGACTTTAAACTTTATTATAAAGTTACAATAATCAGAACAGCCTGGTAATGGTACAAAAACAGGCAAATAGACCAATGGAATAGAATTGAGATTCCAGAAGCAAAACCTCAATTTCTCAACCAACTCGTCTTCAACAAAGCCTCCACCAACCACTACAGGGGGAGAGGAGAATCTATTCAGAAATGATGCTGGGAAAACTGGCTGACCACATGCAGAAGATTGAAATAGGAACCCTACCTATCCCCATACACAAAAATTAACTCTAAATGGGTTACAGACCTAAATGTAAAACCTCAAACTGTAAGAACCTTAGAAAATGCAGGAGACACCTTTATAGAAGTTGGAACTGACAACCAATTCTTGATGAAAACCCAAAGTGCCCAGGCCATAAAAGATAAGATAGACAAGTGGAACCTCATTAAACTGATGAGCTTCTGTAAAACCAAAGAAACCATCACAAGAGCAGGGAGTCAGCCCTCAGACTGGGAAAAATTATTTGCCAACTCCATGTCTGACAAAGGCCTAACATCAAGGATCTACAAGGAACTCAAACCTGATGAAAAGAAAAAAACAAACAGCCCCATTACAAAGTGGGCAAAAGATATGAATAAACACTTCTCAAAAGAAGACATACAAGCAGCCAACAGATACATGAAAAAATGTTCAGCTTCATTAGTCATCAAGAAGGTGCAAATTAAAACTATACTGAGATACCACCTAACTCCATTCAGAATGACCATCATAAATAACTCAAAAAATAATAGATGCTGGAGAGAATGTGGCAAAAAGAAACACTTCTACACTGTTGAGTGTAAACTAGTACAGCCTCTGTGGAAATCAGTGTGGCAATCCTAAAAGTTCTAAAAATCAACCTTCCACATGATCCTGCAATCACCTCACTGGGAATATACACTGAAGAACTCAAATCACTCTGTAAAAAAGATACCTGCACGTGAATGTTTATCTCAGCATTGCTCACAATAGCAAGAACATGGAACCAACCATGCTGTCCATCAAAAGAGGATTGGATAAAAAAAGTGGTACCTATACACAATGAAATATTATGCAGCCATAAAGAAGAACAAAATCACGAACTTCGCAGCAACCTGGATGGAATTAGACTTTATAACACTGAGTGATCTCTCACAGAAACAAAGAGCTGAGTATCACATGTTCTCCCTCATAAGTGGACCTTGAACAACTACTGTAATACTATAAGAAAAGGATTGACAGTAGGGGAAAACTGTTGGGGGGAAGAAGGGGGGGAGGTGGGATTGACAGTAGTCGATATCTGCCTGGGGTAGGGGAGGTACACCTCATCAACAAGGGTACCTCCACAATGAATATTTGTATACCTCACTCTGAATTGTATCCCACAATTTTAAAATAAAAATTAAAAGAGGAAAAAATGGACAAAATGATTAACTTTGCAGTAACTTGGATGGATTTAAAGTCTATAATACTCAGTGGCCTATCACAGAAACAAAGAACTGAGTACCACAGTTTCTCACTCATAAGAAGACTCTGAACAATTATCATAATATTATAAAAAAGGGATTATCAGTACAGGGATACTTCCAGGGAAGAGGGGGTACACATCTTCAATAAGGTACCTGATCACATTCCAGATAGGTGGGGACCAAAGTGAGGCCCAAACTTTACGTGTACAATGACCATTTGTATATCTAATCCTGAACTGTACCCCCCCATCCTTAACATATGAAGTAAAATGGAAAAAAGAAAGTCAAGTAAATGACATGATGAATATGTTAATTAGCTTTGATTTAATTACTCCACATTGCATACATATATCAAAATATGTTGAACTGCTTAAGTGTAATGCACTTATTCGTCAATTAAAAATAATATAAATGTTCATAATAAAAATAAGTAGATAATTTAAAACATACTTTCTCCTTGTTTAAACAGCAAAATATTGTTGGTGTAATAAATCCAAAAGCATTGCATAACAAATGCATTTAATATTTCAAGCTATATGCCATTTTATTAGGTAATAAATATTTCTCTATTTCTATCATTACAATTTTGTTTGGAGTGACAATAGAGAGGACTTAGTCATACATATAGAATTACAGATTATACAGTTTAATATGTTCAACCTTTTTCTGAAGATGGCTAAGTTTTCTGATGACTTCTTATGAACTAGGAAGATGGAATCAACAATCAGAGGGAGGTGTCCTATTAACACTTCAGTCAGAATATTTGACGATCTCATGAAAGGCCCTACTTTAGAAGTGAAAAAGCTTAATTCCAAGAAACCTAAAGACTTGATCTGGTTAGCCAAGTAAATTAGTAAAGCCTTGAAACAAGATTCCAGATTTGAAGGAAACTAGAGCATAAGTTGATAATGTTCTCATGTTTCTTGGCTTGTGTTCAAGGAACCATGCCTACATTTCCTTTGTCTCCCCTGACCTTTTGGTTGCATTTCTATGGATAGCTACTCAGGCCAAGTCTGGCCTGGAAGCTGCTCATCCTAAGTGATTGCCTTGCTTAGCATAGATGTTAAGATATGCATAGTTTAGTCATACTTACCCTGCTTGTGTGATTTAATTCAGACATTAATATATATCCTGATTGTGTGGTTTCACCCTCCCTTATGTGATTTTTGTCCTAGATAAGAGGCATGTGGTGAAAATAAATTTGCTCTCTTTTGTTCTCAGCTACCTGGGAGAGAGTCCTCCCAATCCCGCTGTTCTTTGTCTTTCTTTCCCTCCCCCACCTCAGTCCCTGCTCAACTGAGGCTGACCCTCTGCACAGATTGCATCATTCTCTAATAAGTGAATTTTTACTTCAACCTGGTGATTTTAGGATATTTAGCTTTTTTGCACACCATATTATTGTTCAATAAAAATACTATCTATACAACAAGAATAAATGGTCAGGTATAGCCCGATTCTTAATTTATTTTTGAATATGTATTCATAATTTATGTTATGTCCTGCACGCTTGTTATATTAGTATTTGCTGAATAAATGCATTCATTTGACTATTGCTTCTTTTTTAAGAGACATTCTTTCCATTCCCATCATGTCATTAGGGACTGCCAAATTCAATATCTCACTTTTGGATACCAGAGCCTTTGCGAGTGATTGAAGAGAAATGGGTATATACACAAGCAAAGACAAAGTATATAATAAAAAGAGGGTCTCTCATTTTTTTTTTTTTTTTTTTGCTGAAGCGAAGGTTCATGGATATGTACCTTGATATACACATAATTGTGTCTGCACTGGAAAATATATATGAGAAAAGAAAATATACGTGGATAGAAGCCAAAATTTGAGGTAACAAATGACTTTGAATATTGTTTGGGTCTTTAAACTCAGTCATATTTGAGTTTCATTTCATAATTGTTTTGGTCTCACATCTCCAAAACTACCATAAAATTATTTAAAACTATGCTGCCTTCAGCAGTTATTTTAAAATTGTTTTATATTTGTATAATTACTTTTTCCAATAAAATCACAATAGGAACTCTAGAAAATTAATAGCACTATCTCCCCTAATGTAGGCTTTGGGGTGGTAGTAAATTTTTCCTGTGGGTGTTCTCCGTATAATTAATTTGCTTCACCCAAGGTCAATGCTTCAGCACCATTCTGACAACCCATAAAACACATCATAATCCCATTAAAGAAGTTCTGCAGTGGATCCAGAATGTGTTCCTTGCAAAGCCATCTTCTTGAACTTGTAGTTTGACTGTGGAGCCCTAAACAATCATGTTGACAAAAGTCTTCAAGATCTTAGGGTATTTTATTCAATTTATGATCCGTGGAGGTGGCCACAAAAGGATCAGAAAATCAGTGAAAGACAGAAATGAGGACCACCTCTGATGACCCTGAAAGATCCCAGGTACTACAGAGACCTAGATATATCCAAGTCACTCCAAAGAGCAGGGCCACTGAGGCACACAACTCAGGAAAAGGACAAAACTGTGTCTTAGTGAAGTACTGAAAAATAAAATAATGAAGACATATTTAATACAAATCTGTACTGGAACACAAACCATATATTAGGATGTGACTTTTGCTTAAAAGAGTGTTATGAGTTGCTCCACATGTATAGTAATAAAATAAATTTGAGGTATGAAAGCATGAACTCAATACATTTTATTATTTTTTCCACCATTTGAACATGAATTCTGTTGAACTCAGTATTCTGATTTTCTGGTTCTTTATAAACACAATTTTGTTCAATATCACTGACAAAATCTCTAAGAGGGAAAATTAGATGTGACTGCTTTTATTAAATTTCCATGAAAGAATAGAAGAAGTGGCTGTCACTCAGAAGACCAAAAGGGAAATGTCAACAGAAGAGGTGTGAATAGAATGCATCTGGCTCTTAGCCTAGATCACACTATTTGATGTTGTTTCTGGCCACAAATTGAAAGGAGTTTGTGAATTTTTTCAAATGCTTATAATATCTGACACATCATTTTATTACCTAAATTATCTGTAGTGAAACTAAAAAATATATATATTAAGCTTTTATGAATTGAAAATAATTCTGTAGAGAACTAGATGCATTAATTGATTAATTAGAATTAAAAGGTACAGATACACTACTACATGCCTAATACATTCAACTCAATCTTTAATGGCACTAGCACAAAAATAGACAGACTAATGGAACAAGTCAGAGAATTCAAAAATAAAACTACAACCCTTCAATCAACTCATCTTTGACAAGCTCTCCAAAAAAAATTAAAGAAAAGGTACCATATTTAGCAAATAGTGCTGGGAAAACTGCTTAATCACAAGCAGAAGAATCAAACAAAAACTCTACCTAGCACCATTAACAAAAATTGACACAAAATAGATTGAGTACGTAAATATGAAGCTCCAAACTATAAGAATCTTAGAAGAAAACTTAGGGAGCACCCTTCAGGATACCTCAGTAGTCAATGAATTCATGACCAAGTCCTCAAAAGCAAATACAGCAAAAGCTAAAATTGACAGGTAGAATCTTATCAAGTGAAAATGTTTTTGCACAGAAAACAAAACAAAACAAAATCAAGAAAGTAAAGAGATAACACACAGAATGGGAAAAAGTATTTACAAGCTATGCATCTGACAAAGGCTTAACATCAGGATCTACAAGAAACTCGAATTAATCGACAGGGAAAAAAGAACCCTATTAAAAATTGGGAAAAAGACATGAACAGGCATTTCTCAAAAGAAGACTTTCAAGGAGCCAACAAGCACATGAAAAAATGCTCAGCTTCACTAATCATTAGAAAAATTCAAATCAACCCTACAATGAGATACCACCTCGACCAGTCATTATAGCTATCATTAAAAAGTCAAAAAAACTCAACCAGTCAGGATAGCTATCATTAAAAAGTCAAAAAAACAACAGATATTGATGAGGCTGCAGAGAAATGGTAAGAATTCCACACTATTGGTGAGGATGTAAACTAGTTCAATCTGTGTGGAAAGTAGTGTGGTGTTTTCTCAAGAACTAAAAACTGAGCTACTGTACAATCCAGGGCTAACTAGAAGCCCAAACATCACTTGCACACAATTCACTCATGTAGCAAATCCTCACATTTACCCTATAACTCTAAAACAAAAAATAAAAATTACAAACATAAAAGAAAAGCAGGGTTATTCTACCTAGGATTAGGTAGCTACTCTTTACTTTCACTATGCCTTCTGGTTACTAGGTAGTCACACTCTCATGAGAAAAACACCAGTACAAGTAGTAAACGGTCCACAATAGCCTCCTTATTGAAATGTAAATTCCTATGACTAAATATCTATCAACAATGTATATTTTATCAAGAATTGTCATTCAAATTTTATATTCTTATATCTTATTTAAACTGTATCAAGAATAGAATATACCCCCACTCTGTTTTAACCTATCACACATTTATTTTAAATTTGTGTCATAATATATATCTCACCATTTAAAAAAATTCCAGTATTATAGATTAAGTTTATTTTAATGACAATAAACTTACCATGAACTATATCATGAACTATAATGAAAAAACAGATATTTTACAAAGAATTATTCTCAATCTGTAATGATAATAAAATGATCAAAATTATTGAAATTAAAATATAATTAATGGAGTTTATTTTTAATTAATATCAATTAGAAATCAGAAGACATTAACCTTGTATCAAGTTAATTTAAATAATATTTTAGATATCTGTTATGTATGTATTAGAAAATAGAACCATCAAATATATTTTAATAGTCTTCCTCACAGAGTCATGAATAGATTGGCCACTTTGTATTTAATTAAATTCATTAGCTCGTTAGAAATTATTTGATAAAAATATTTCTTTAGGTATCAGTGTTATTTAAAATCTATGATAATGTATTTTTTTTTCTATTTTGTAACTGTAGACCCTAGGGAATATATGAGATAATTTGATTGGTATCTTTTGAGGATAATTTTCAGTGGATCAATGTTTCTAGCTGTATCAGTCACTGCTGCTCATAAAATACATTCAACATGTAGTTGCTTAAAAAAACAACACTTCCTTAACTCACAATTCTATGGTTGGACTGGGATTCTATATGCAGTGAATTCAACTGTGTTAATCATAGCTTGGCTCTTTTACAAGTTTTGGACCAAACCTGGGAAAGCTGGACTGACCAGGTTCTCTATTTCGAGATTTTTCATCCTCCTATAGGCAATTTAGATTGAATGTTCACTGAGAGAAGACAGGAGCCCTAAGAGAGGGTGTATGTACATAGCCTATCAAGCACTAAACTCTAATTTGCACTGTGTAACTTTGTCACATTCTATTGGACAAAAGGTGTCACAAGGCACAAGGGGAAGGAAAATACACTTCATCACTGGAAAGCAGAAGTTGCATGTTTTTATACTGTTAAAAAGGTGAATACAAAACAGTTGAAGAAATGGCACCATTTTGTACTGTCTACTCTACAGCCAAAACCTGACTCTGAGACATTAAAGTTTCATAAACTTCCCAATTATAACTCAGAACATCATGTCTTCTAGCTTCCTCCCTTCTCCCCCAAATTGGCATTACATCAAAAATACATATGTTAAATGGGAGAGATATTTAGAGAAATCAAATATCCAAAGACGACCAATCATTTCTATGACTAGTGATCTTTATCCTTGGAATTCTTTGTTACTATGTTGCCTTTATGAATTTCTGACAATATGATCTTCAGCATCTTCCCATAAGTAATGGATCATAGGACATTAACTGGCATAGTTGCGTCCTAGGTCAAACCTTAAAGTTGTATATCAATAAAAGAGGGAAAGGCTGTTTTTTACAATATCCCATCCTTTATGGTTATCAACTTATTTAATAAAGAATGATACCACATGTGCTCAAATACATCTACACAAATACAAACACACACACATAATCACACAATTATTCCCTTCCCTTTATCCACAATTCCTTGCAATTTAACTTTGCAATTCCTGCCATTAAGTAAGGTTATTTTCCCCATCCCTGAAAGTATGTGTTGATCTGGAGACTTCTTTGGCCAATATACTGCAGCCAAAAGGGCAGTGTGCTAATTCTGACCTGGGTGTCAAGAGACCTTACACACTTCTGCCATCCCACTTGGAGCCCTCATGTATTACAAGAACTAGTCCAAACTAGTCTGCCAAATCTTATGATTAAAAAGGCAACACTCAGCCACTAGATCATGCTAGCTAATATCTAAGCAACCACCAGATATGTGATTGAACCCACTGGAAAAATCTCAGACCCAAGGAACCCATCAGCTTACCCACAGACATGTGAGTAGACCCAAATTAGATCGTTTAGACCTGAATCTGATTTTTTTTTTTTTGAGTTGGAGTCTCACTGTTGCCCAGACTTGGAGTGCAGTGGCCGCTCCCGGCCACCGCAGCCTCGACCTGCTGGGTTCCGGCATCCTTCCGCCTCAGCCTTCCAAGTAGCTGGAATTACAGGCGCTCGCTACCACACCCGGCTAATTTTTTTGTTTATTGTAGAGATGAGGTCTCACCAAGTTGCCCAGGCGGGTCTCGAACCCGCCGACTCAGGCAATCCACTCACCTCAGCCTCCCAAAGGCGCGGGATTACAGGCTGAGTCACCGAGCCCGGCCTGAATCTGATTTTTAACAGTGCCCAAATGACCAACAAATGTGTGGAAAAAATAATACTTGTTATAACATTAAGCCATTGGTTTAAGCATCATATTTTTATAGCTAAAACTAACTTACATAACTGTATTTGTCTCATGTTAAATATGTCAAAAAATTAGAAAAAAAATGAAAGACATTGCTTACATGTATAAAAGTCATTACTCTTATCAGCAACGAATAGATCATTCCAAGAATTTTATATATTTTAAGTACATGTTTAACTCTAGTGAGTTTTTGGTCCTCTGTATAATTTTAATCTTATATTCCAAAAATTGATTGTACAAGTTAAATAAAATGGATTGACCAGTGTATAGAGATGATCTAATTCCTTCAGGGCATTTGCATTTTTAATCATAGTCTAACATATGCATTGCCAAGATATTCAGTTACAAGTTTTAATTCTTCTCTGCTAGACCTATATTTTGCTTTAGTAAGATACAGTATGAATTTGAATTAGACCTCCCTAGGTTTTTTCACCTGTCAGACTCTATCCTATTATAACAACATCAAAAGCTTAACTGTCTTCTCTGACCTAATTTTTTCTCAAGTGGCCAGATAAAAGGGAGTGAAAAATAAATTATGAAACCATCAGTTGCACACAAGTGAGTAAATATGAAAAGAGGTTAATGAGAGGACAAAGATCAAACAAGCTCAACCAAAATAACAAGCATACTGTTCTTAATGACTGCAAATGTTCACAAGACTTTTACTTTTATCCTCTAAAATAAAACATCCTAAAACAATGAATTATACTGAAATATGAATGAATACCATCATGAGGCCAGGGTTCACTGCCCTTATGTTTTATCTTCCTGATCTTAAGATCAGAATTAGAAGCTTGTTTCTCATAACTCCCTCTCCATCAAACCTCAATGGGTATTCTTCATTTGGCCATTTATTCCAGACTTATTCAATAGTAATAAGAAGCATATTATTACCATTTTATATACTCCCTTTATCAGGATTGCGTGAGTTCACAATTACTTATCTTCACAAAACTAAAAATGGAAACATTGGATAATAGTATGATAAAAGAGACTAGCTTACCTCCATTGACTAAATTTCCTAATTGCCATTTGACGTATTTCATAAAAGATGTATTGTTTATATAAGATATATTTTATATTTGATATACATAAATAATTTTAACAACAATAAGGTACATGGTAACTGTGCATATTAATAAATCCAACTATAATTCCCAAAGTAGGTGACGTAAGTTTTACAAACTGCTTTCTCTGCAACTTGGATATTCCTGAAACAGGTTATAGCTCAGTCCTGTGGTAAATAATAATAATACCAAGAATATTCATTCACCACTCTCAAGCTTTAAACTGAGCTCTTGCTACCTCTTGAAAGGACTTTCTAAATGTATAGAAACATAAAATTTTATGACTTGAAGATACTTTGGTTGATTTATTTTAAACTTTAAGTGTAACTTTTTATTTCTTATATCATTGTATTATTGCAAAGAAGTCTGATATATTTTTCAACCAGAAAGTAATTTTTTCTATGATTGTTTCTGTTCAATTTGTTTATTTTCTTGCAAAAAAATCCTCTGCCATTTTATCTCCACATTTACCTCCCATATCTATCATTTTCACATTTTCTCCTCCCATATATAAATCTGTAGGTGAGTTTATTGTGCAAATAAAGCAGAAAGCTTTGCTATCACCACTGAAAAGTTTTCTGAATGTATGTATAAGACTTATAGTGATGTGATGATCTGGTAGCTATAGAAGAAGCACTTGAATTTATTAAAATTAAATTTCCTTGGTTTACTACAGAAAATTATACTTTACCTTGACACTAGGGCAATAAATCTATGTTTAGTTTACAAAGTGTTTATAATATGCACCATTCTTAGGGTGAATTTAAATTTTGTGTAGGGTTTTGTTTGCTTGTTAATAAGAATTAACATTGCAAAATTATAGTTTTCACTGTGGATGCTTCCGAGACTATGAGTAGAGGTACTCTATTTCCCTAGATTATGTATATTACTTCTTTCATTTATATTCACTTGGTTGCATTCAGCTGAATGAATGAAGAGGTTGGGTAAATACCCCCAATCTGAGAACATGCAGCTCTTGTATTAATAATTGCTTCATTTTAACTTATAATTTACATTTCTAAACTAGAGAATGATAGGGATTATGAAAGATTCTATATCCCTTCTTCCCAGGCAAACATGATATTCTGTGTGAGTTTTGCAGAACATTTTTCAGTTTATTTATACTCAAGTAAATGAAAATATACCTCAGATTCTGTTAAATGTTTGTTGTTGTTGTTGTTTGCTTGTTTTGTTTTGATAGGTTATCATTCTGTTGCCTAGGCTGGAGTACAGTGTCATGATCATGGCTCTCCACAGCCTCAGACTCCTGGGGTCAAGCAATACTCTGGCCTCAGACTCCCGAAGTGCTGGGTTTACAATAATGATCCACTGTGTCCAGACTATTACTTTTAAGCAGTGTGCCTTCGTGATTTCCACAGAATTATATGAAAATTATATTCTTTTTTTTTTAGTTTTCCACTTTTCTTAGAGAAAGAAGAGAGTAAAGAAAGGGAGACATGGGAGAGGTGGCATGGGTAAAAGAAACCTCGCCTTTTGCTCTTTACAGTAGACTTGATATACCTTCACAATGATTGATAGGCTAAAGAGGGTGGAGTCCAGGTAACTTCCACTCTGGAGATTGACATCTCTCGGCTCCTGATGAGAGGAGAGAAGGGGAGGGGTGGTCTTTTCCTGACCACATTGTCCTTTGCAGGAGCCCTGCCAGACATTTCCAATTCACAAATTTCTGAACTAAAAGGTTATCTTATTATAATTTCTATGGCTTTGGTTAGTTAAGGAGTGGTATTAGCCTTTGGCCTTCTACGCTTGACAGGAAACATGAAAGTTTCTTCGTGATTGTTATGCTAAAGCATGAACTGAAAAATTGGGCTATCCTAGTTGTGCATCTGGTGGAGTTTTCTTCTGACTAGCTGAGGTGGTGGAGTAGGCTGTCAGTTTGGCCTGCAGTAAAATGCAATTTTATGTATGTATGTATGTATGTATGTATTTATATTTTAAAGATGTAGGGTACAATTCAGGATTAGGTATACAAGTGGTCATAGTACAGGTAAAGTTTGGGCCTCCCTTTGGCCCCCACTTTGCCTGGTTTGAGATCAGATATTCTTATTGATGTTGTGTCCCCCACCACCCCACCCTGGTAGTGTACCACTACTGCCAATAACTTTATTACAGTATTATGGTAAATGTTCAGTGTCTGCCTATGACTGAGAACATGTGGTACTCTGTTCTTTATTTCTGTGATAGATCACTGTGTATGGTAGACTCTAAATCCATCCAAGTTGCTGTGAAGTCCATCTATTTGTCCTTCTTTATGGCTGCTGTATAATATTCCATTGTGTACATGTATCACATTTTCTTTATCTTGTCCAGTTTTGATGGGCAGCATGGTTGGTTCCATGTTTTTGCTACTGTGAATAGTGCTATAATAAACATGCTTGTGCAGGTATCTTTTTGTAGAATGATTTCCTCCAGATATTTTCCCAGTAGGGGGATTGCTGGGTCATATGAATGGACAATGTCCAGTTCATTTAGAAATAGTCACTCTGTTTTCCAAAGAGGTTGCACTAGTTTGCATTCCCACCAGTAGCGTAGATGCATTCCTTTTTCTCCGCTTCCTTACCAGCATATCCTGTTGTTTCTTTTATTAATGATGGTCATTTGGTTTACATTTCTCATAAAAATAATATTCTTCTTGTTTGTTTTACAATCTTAATGCTCCTTATCAGCCAATTCATTCTGTAAATATTTATGGACATTAGGCATAAAGACTAGTTATAATTGCTTTCAGAAGTTGATTTTTAAATGTAATTTTAATTTTATGATCATGTTCTCTCAATACAGTTTTTATTGCATTTACCACTTACTCTTTTTCTTTTTTTGAATATTTAATCAATAATAAAACCTCAGTAATTCATATTATGATAAGGCATGATTTAGAATACTTAATTCAGTATTATTTATTCCAGAGAAACGAAATCATTATCATCATCCTGATAGATCATTATATGTCTCAAACTATAAACAAATACCAAATTCAACATTTTCCAAAATTAATGGTTAAGTTCTTATTAATTTTGACTTGTGTTTCTTCTTCATAAACTTTTTTTTTTTTTTTGAGTTGGAGTCTCACTCCGTCGCCCAGACTGGAGTGCAGTGGCTGCTCCCGGCCACCGCAGCCTCGAGCTGCTGGGCTCCGGCGATTCTTCCGCCTCAGCCTTCCAAGTAGCTGGAACTACAGGCACGCACTACCACACCCGGCTAATTCTTCATAAACTTTTAATTAAAACAACTATAAATCATAAAACTATTGATATAAAATACACTTTTTTGTTACACTTTGAATATGACCTGGTTTTCCAAAGAGAAATCAGGATAATATATTTTTTTAGATAAATAACAAAAGCAGTCTCCACATGTAATTTATAAATTATGTGTCTTATTTGATAAAAGAAAAATGAATTGAATGTGGCATCTACATCTTATGTTGACTATTTCAAAAGTAATGAGTGGACATTATGAAAATCATTTAAATGAAGATAGCTGTAAATAAATTTCTTCACAAACACAAATTGCATCAATTAGTAACTTTGGCTACATGTTTTGGTAGGATACAAAGACATACAAAGTCTCTGAACAAAGGTTTATTTCTTGCCTATGACACATGTTCATCTTGGCCACTGAGATTTGTTTCCCACCTTCTGCATCCCGGGACCAGGATGAGAGAGCAGACAGTGTCTGTAATACTGATGATACTTCTGGCAGAAAGAAAGAAGATGACATTTGTGATTTTGTTCTTAAAACGTTCATCTAGATCCACAACTCTTTTCACATTTCCCTGAACTGTGCAAATCACATGACCAACACCAACCACCAGAGACCAGAAGAGTTCAATCTACCAGATTCCCAGAATGGAACTAGAAAATTTTAATACAAATTCTAACTTCTGTACTGGTTCCATGGTATCATGTTATCATGACAAAAAATAGAACAGTTTTAGAACATATTAATAACATTACTAGTAGCTATATAACCCAGACAATTTTTATTGGAATTAATATTTTAGCTTCATATGTATTGCATATTTTGACACACTTTTAGAAATGATGTACTATTTGAATTTTTTTATTTTAGGTCATGTTTTATACAGGTATGCATGCGTTTACTTTGATTAGTACTATTTTTCAGGATGCTAGAAATACATAATGATTTCATATTTTCCAGATAGTCAGTGAAACTTTTGTGACTATTCCAGTACCAGTGTGGTAAGCAGTTTATCTAATTTCTGCTAATGAAGTGTCAACATCTATTGTGCTGATGTCATTCCTTTAACAACCAATGGGAATAACTTGAGAAACCTAATAGGATTTTAATTAAGTCACCATGGTGAAACCTTTAGTGCTGCAAATGTTGTAGATTAATCCTTGAAAATATGTGCAGGACTAAGTAGGTGAAAGACCAGTGCTTTATTTTATATACCAATGACTTAACCTTTTATTGTTTTTCTTTTGAGCTCATCTTCTAAAGGTGAGTTCTACAAAATAGGCTTTCTTTTTTCCCCCTCTTTGCTATTATCAATGAAGACATACTGAAGACAAAGGGCAATTAGTGTGGTTATTTGACTGAGGTGTGCTTGATTGTTTAAGACTTTCCAGCCCAGTGCCCTTTATTGGAAGTCTGGAAGAAGAATATCATATCCAACTCTACAGCCAAGAGGACAGATCAAGTGTTTTGCACATAGGAGCCACAGCTTCTGAAGTACCTAAAGGACTCGGCGAGTGACACATTCGCTGGCATTTTCAGTTCATTAAGAGATAGTGTTTTATTTTATGTTTTAATCACAATCTAGTAAAATCAATGCAAAATATTCTGAATCATCCAAATGACCATTATGTTAGAAATATAAATGAATGAATGTAGTGTCCACATTGAGTTTGCTTTTGAATTTATGATTACTTCTGAGCAAACTAAAGATCAAATTAGGTCAAGAGTGGCTGCACAAAGAACATTTTACAGTAGTTTAAATAAGAACAATTATGCTGAAAATTAATACATCTTAAGTCATTGGCAGTAAATTTAGGACAGAGTCAAAGTACTTAAATGGTGTATTGCGAGACAGAGTCTCATGAAGAATTTACATATTACTTAGATTGTTTTTGTACAATTGAACTTAAACAGTTTCTTTATTATGAAAGTCAGTTATAAATAATCAATATAAAAATTTTAAAAAGTTAGGCACTCAATATCACGTTGTATTAAATTTCATTAAATGCATTACCCCGTCTAAATGATTCACATGTGATGAAAATGACTTCACTATTTAAAAGTGTAGTGACAATAAAGTGATAATGCAAATATTTTCATCATTTTCAGAAATAAAAAGGACTAAGCCTAATGTAAATAAAAGCAATTGTTTTTTTCTAGAAAGATATTTTATTATGTCATTCAACTTTTGCAATTACCCAAAACAATCTTTTTCATATTACTTAGTATTGCCAATTTTAATTTTATGTTTAATATTGCCTGCATATTATTTGTAAACTTGCTTTGAGTTTCTGATTTCAATAGTAATAAGATGAATGAATGTCTATCTTATTTTATTGCTTCATAATTGTAGAGTTCATTGCTATAGAACCTTGTAAAAAATTGGGGCCCATGAATATATTCCCTTGCCACTCCCACATATGGGTTTAATTAAAATTTATGATGCTTTTTAGGTCATACTTTATACAGGCATTGATCAATTTACTTTGTGTTGTGCTATTTTGCATAATGCTAGAAAAATGTAATGATTTCATGTTTCCTAGAAGTTCATTGAAACGTCTGTGACTATAGAAGTCTATAACCGTTCCATTAATTTTCTTGCTTCATATTCTATTTTTCTACCAGTCACTCATTCTACGCCAGTAAATTGACTTGTTTTTCATAGAAAAATCTAAGAATTATGACGCTATAGAGTCTTTGCATGTGCTCATAGACTATAGCCTGGATTCATTTTCCACTAGAAACCTTTTGGTTATATTCAAGTATTACACTCTCAGGCATACCTTCTCACACCACTTGAGGTAAAACTGTACTCTCTTCAAATTCCTAATTTCTACCTATCTTTCTCATTCTTTGTTACTCTCTAGAAGGCATCTCTGATTTACCATATAGTTTCCATATATAACTTGTTTACACTCTCTTACTAGCAGAATACAAACTTTGGGGGGGAAAAAAAACAAACAACTTTTGCCAGTTTTGTTTCCTGTGAATTTCTGGCATAGAGTTATTTCAGATATTTAGACTGATATTATTTCTGCCATAATCAGTCAAAAACAAATGTTTTCATATAGAATAATCAAATAAACTTTGGATTGATATGGTGGCAGTCAATCTGTCTTTTTCAAAACCGTTAAGACTAGATACATTTTAATTAATCATTTATATGTAATTCAAATTCACTATGTATTCTGTTAAAAGCATATCACATAGATAAATATTCATATCAATGCATAAGTGACTGCTTGAACACTTAAGAAATAATTTGTAAGTTGCCTAATGTTAGATAAAATATAAATATATATTGACTCCACTTGGATGGAATTCAGAGCCAGTAGTAATTCTAAATTTTCAAACCTGCCTGTTCAATTCTTGTTATTACTATTAGTGCGTTTTGTCTGTTTTTAAATGTTTACCATTTGAACTTATATCCTTTCTAGTAGTCTCTAAATTATTAATTGTGAGGATACCCATGTAAATGTATTTGGAAATAATATATACTCAATAAATGTTTGAGTAAAGTAATCCAAACAAGTAAATTGCAGTGGTAAAATCTGCTGTTCCTTCCAGACTGCTGTGTGAACAGAATCATGAGACATAGGAAAAAACGTCTTTCCTCAAAGGGACAGAGTTGACAAATGAAAGATCCTCCTTGCATGACCTTAAAATAATCTAATATTTCTCCATTATTACACTAAGGAATTACTGCAGTTTTATTTTTGATCCCAACTGAATAAGGGCTCACCTTTTGATGGTTGCCATTTTATGCTTTTTGTGTGTAATAACTGCCTTGACATTTATGGTGCTCCAATGTGTCTTTCTTAATGTGAAGGAATCATCTGTGCATTAATGAACTGGCTTGATGTATCTGCCAAACCTTTCAAAGAAGCAATTAAGGCTCTGCAAGAACTTGAATGAATGGCACGATTTATTGTAATCTAAAAAGAAGTATAAACAAAAAGTAATTAATTTTAAAGGTGGCAATCAAGTAGTACAACATGAGAACTACATCTATTGAACTCTATCTACATAGAGCATAATAAAAACATGCTATTTTTTAAATGCCTCTTCAAATAGTGCTTTTGGGAAAGTGTTCAACTTTATTACTGTTCCAAAAATTTTAAATTAAAACTATGGGGTATCGTTCTCATCTATCAAACTAGAAAACTTAAATTAAACACAGAAGGGACATGAATATTCAAGGTTATGAAAGGAATTGTGAAATGAATACCACTTGACATCTCTAACGGCAGGGTAAGTCGCAATATGCTGTTTGTTGATAAGCGTACTAGAAGCCTAAAAATACCGTATACTACAGTTCATAAACTGCCCTTAGTAAATAACTATAAACATAGTACTAATGCCTGAGAATTTCTATGACACTGATTAAATCATTTTTCCAAAAGTATCTACCATCAAAGGAAACACTCAACGGGTCCAACAATAAAGGAATGATGTTTATGAACATGCACCAGATAAATTGTATGCAGCACATTAGATGATATTTGATTACACCAAATATATTTTTTATGTAACACATATCAGGCACTTTTGTGCTATGTACCATCCTAATTGATTTACATTTAGTTCTTACAAGGCGTATTTCTTGTGAATATTTTTCTTAACTTACTGACAAAGATCATTTTGATTAAATTAGCTTGCTCAGGGTCACACTGCTAGTGTGTGATGAAGCAAAGACCAGAAATATGTCTGATTAGAAAAATCAGTGCTCTTAACCCTTGAACTATGCTGACTAGTCAGTGATGTTGTAATCTTATTCAGTAAAAAAGCACTCAAATACACTTCTGTGTGTAGATTATTTCTTAAGTTATCTTGTTACAAACTACAACTTCTCTCTCTCTCTCTCTCTCTCTCTCTCTCTGCTTGTGTTCATTATTGTTCCTTGATATATTAGAAATATGCATTAATAGTTGACTAGGTGAAGTAGATATTTGCACAACTTATTTTACTTTATTTCATTTTAGTTTACCTCCTTAAATGAGTCTTTGGGAATCCATATTACAACGAGTTCAAGAGTTTGGAGGGTTCTCAATCAGAAATCTGCCTGTATATGGTTGCCTCCATGTATTGCAGACTTATTTGACATAATACATTTTTAGGGGAGTTTGGATCATAGAAAGTGACTTTGAATGGAACCTGTAAGACACAATAATGCACATCTGTAATTAGTTCTATATGATTTGATTAGAAAATAAACAGAAAGTGCTAGTATCCAGCAAATATTCTTAATATTATAAAAACTTGATGTGTTTTTAAGTAAATTCAGAAGAGTTGTTCTTCAAGGTCTATTCTCTTTTTTCTTCTTTATGGCACATTTTATTTGATCTTTGTAGGTCACTCTCAGTGTCGACCTATTAGGAATGCCTTCCTTGATTTCTCAAAAGTGGCATTTTATTCCTCTTTTTGTACTCTGTTATGGGACATTTAATTTAGTTTGATTAAGAATGTGTTTAGTGTTTCTCTCCTCAATTAAGCTATGGATGCCATGAAGACTGGGCAGCAAATATGGTTATCATTATTTCCTCTATATCGCCAGGGTCAATACAGTATTTAACACAGAATCTGTATTTAATATTTATTTATTGAAAGAATAAATGATTTAATAAATAAATGAGTGCCTTGTATATGTTTGCAGTAATGTGAGGAATTTATTTATATTTTCTGATTAAATACAATACCCATATATTATAGAAATCTGGAGAGATTGTGTAATGAATTCTTGAAATTGTGAGAAGTAGAAAAGAATATATTTCTAGGATATATTTTCTATGATGCACTATTTTCCATGAAGAATATTTTTTGACCTTGTTATGTACTTTTGACTTTTACTGAATCTTTTTAAACACTCAAGGTGAGCAAAGTGTCAGCCAAAGGTATGATATTTGACTCTAAATATGCAAAATATGGAAACAAAGCTTCAAAAAGCCTGACTAGTTACATATGGTACTTGCCTCTTGCACAAAGAGAATCAAAATAGCAAGTAGATAGCCAGCTGCACATCAAATAGATCATCTAAGTGAGAATACTGGAGTTCCAACAGAGAGTGACGGGAAACACCCAATGTAACTAAGAGGAGGAACGTGAGACAGTATGCCTGGCAGGATTGACTGGGAGCCTGGAGAGACTTCCAATGTGACACAAGGGTGGAGACCCCCAGCAGTCCATATTTCTACTGTGAGCTTTGCCATCCTAGCTGTGAGAGAGCTCCTTGACCCATGTGGACTTTGAAACCAACACAGGGAGCTTCCTGGAGACAGCCCAATGGCATTGCTCCACAGAGGCAGTTCATGATTCCCCCCATCTGTCAAGTTCTAAGCAACTACAGCACAGAATCATTTTGGAAGCCCAGACCTCAACTAATTCTACCCTACCCAGTTCTCAAACCTAAAAACCCCGGAATCTCCAAATTCCTGGAGCCCCACTGAAATTTCTTATCTGCAGCAGCTGCTGCTACCAGGATAGAATAGTGAGCCACTAGCAGCAACCCCACCCCTACAGCAGATGGGCAACTGTGCATTTTCACAGTGTCAAGTACAAACTCACTTCTTGCAGCTTCCATAGTTGTCAAATGTCATTGCCAGGGTCAAATCTTGGGTGAAGAGCTGCTCCCCAGCTGCCCACCCATGGTTTTGCCCCCTGAAAGTAATTCCAAGTAGCAGGGCTACATACAGTACAACCACCGTAGCCCCTATCTGAACATTCCACCAGCAATCTTAGGGTTATCCAGCCTCTGCCTACCAAGGTCAGCTCTTATACATACTACTTGAGGGCCTGGGGACAGGTCTGCTCAATCTAGCTCTATTTTCTCAGTATCTGAACACACTGTCCAGGGTCTGAGGATAGCCCAGCTCAGTCCACCACCATTGGCACCTAAGCACACATCCCAGGGACCTAAGTTCAGGCCCACCCAATAGATCACTACTACCTTGCCCAATACCCATGCACATGTGAACTAGAGACAGGCTTACTCAGCCTGTCACAATCACTACCAACATTAATGTAGACTACTTGGTACACAGAGGATTTGTCTCACCCCTGCTACTGGCATCACCTATGACATCTCCAGCCCCAAAGCCTGAAAAGTTACCTACTTGCCCAGCCCACTGTTGCCATTTTCTGCACCTGAGTAAACAGCCTAGAGTCCCAAGAATTGACATTGCTGGACAAATGAACATTGATGCGGCATATATCACCTTGGGACCCAAGAACAGAAACATTTGTGCCACTGCTGTCACCACAGGGGTTTGAAGACTGTCATACCTGGCATCCCAGTCCCCAGTAAAATTTTACCACAACCTCAACTAGCAACTGTACCCTAAGCCACTGAGAAAATCACAGGCACCACTGACCCTGTTTCCCACTGAAGTTTATATGAAGACTATATTATTGCAGATACCCAGAATCAAAGCCATAGTACCCTACTCAACCAACATCATAGATACATCTTTAGGAGAATTTTCTCCTCCATGAAAACAAATTGAAAAAAAAATTGAAATGAGTAACTGTTATACCTGATGTACAGATATTAATTTAAGGACAAAAGAAACATTTGAAAGGCAAGGGACTATGACACCTCCAAAGGAACATAATAATTCTTCAGCAACAGGTTCCAATAAAAAGATACCTATGGAAATCCAGAATAAAAATTCAAAAATTTATATTAAGGAAGCTCAGTGAGATAAAAGAGTAGTAAAAAACAGTACAAAGAAATTAGAAAAATAAATTAAACAATTCATAATAGAAATGAGAAATTAACTAAAGAGATAAATATGTTTAAAAAAAGAACCAAATAGAAGTTCTGGAACTGAAAAATGGATTGACTAAAATACAAAATACCATCAAACATTTAAACAATAGGCAAGTAGAATAATCTCAAAACTAGAAGACAGGTCTTTTGAAATAACACAGCCTGAAAAAAAACATTTAAAAATTAAAATAGAATGAGCAAAGCCTACAAGACATACAGCACACTATAAAGTGAAAAATTACATACATTTATTGTGGTCTCACAATGTTTGAAAATATAAGAAAAAGGTTATAAATAAAATAATAGATGAAAACTTTCCAGGTTTGGTAAAAAAAAAAAAAAAAATTAAACATGCTGATACAAGAAACTCAGAAAACCCCAATTTGATACAATTTAAAAAGGTCTTTTCCACAGTTCATTGTAGTCAAAATGTCAAAATTCAAAGACAAAGACAGAATTCCAAAAACAACAAAAGAAAAGCATCTAGGCAGTTGTAAATGAACCCTTATCTGAGTAACAGTGAATTTCTTACCAGAAAACTTACAGAACAGAAGAGAATGAGATGATATATTCAAAGTACTGAAGGAAAACAAGCCAAAATAAATAAATAAATAAATAAAAGGGGGAGGGTGACTGCCAGACAAGGATATTACACCCATAATGTTAATAAAGTTTTTTTTTATTTTAGCGAAAGGTGATCAAATTTATCACAAGTATACTGACCCTACAAAAAAAGTTACAAGGAGTTCTATACCCAGAAGTGAAAGGATAATGTATACTATCATGAAAACATATAAAAATACAAAACTCAATGGTAGAGAAAAACACACAAATGTAAAAGAGAAAAGACTCAAATGATAATTTACAGAAAATCACCAAAACACAATAATAAACAAGAAGAGATAAAAGATATACAAAACAACCAGAAATCAACCAATAAAATGACAATAAACCCTTTCATAACAATAATAACCTTGAAATGTAAACAAATTAAACTTTACAATTAAAAGATATAAATTGACTGAATGTATTTTTAAGTGACCCAACAATATGAAGCCTAAAATAAATTTATCAAAATTGTATAGACACCTATAGCCTCTGTAAGTGGATGAAAAAAGAAACACCAGGTGAACAAAAACCAAAAGTGAACAGAAATAACTATACTTTTATAAAGTAAAAAGACTTTAAGTCTAGAACAGTAAAAAAATAAAAAGCAGGTCATTATACAATAATAAAGGGATTAATTCAGCAAAAGAATATAGCAGTTCTAAACATATGTGCACCCAACATCAATTAATTTTTTTGACAAAGATGCAAAGAACATATATTAGGTAAAAGACACCCTGTTTGATATATGATGATGGAAAAATAGGATATCATATGCAGATGAGTAAAACTTGACCCCTATCACTCACATATAAAAAAGTTATTGTGGGATTGGCAGTTGAGGGAAACCGCTAGAGGAGAGAGGGGCACACCTCATCAACAAGGGACCTGCATAATCAGTGTTTGCATACCTAACTCTGAATTGTACCCCACACCTTTATAATAATAATAATAATAAAGAAAATAGAAACACACACACAAAATTATCAACTCAAGATGAATTAAATACTTAAATGTAAGACACAAAACTACAAAACTACTAGAAGAAAACAGGAAAAAAACCTATGAGGACACTGGACTACACAAATATTTTATTACTACATCCTCAAAAGTACAAGTAACAAAAACAAAAATTGACAAATGGAACTGTCTCAAACTAAAAAGCTTATACACTGCAAAGGAAATAATGAGACAAAACTTGTTGAATGAAATAAAATAGTTGCAAAGTATTTATTCAGAAAGGGACAGATATACAGAATATGTAAAGAACCCAGACTTCTCAGCAGTCAGAAAAATAATAATAACAATAATCCCAATAAAAAGTGGGTAAAGAAACTGAATAGACATTTATCAAAAGAAGACATGCAAACGGCTTGAGGTATATAAAAAGGAGCCCAACATCACCAATAAGAGACATGAATATCAAAATTCAATGAAATGTCTTCTAATTCTAGTTAAAATAATTGTGATTAAAACGATTTTTTAAAAAGCTTTGGCAAGTATGTGGGAAAAGGGCATTCCTATACACTGTTAGTTGGAATGTAAATTAGCACGGACACTATGGAAAAGAGTATGGAAATCACTCAAATAATAAAAATAGAACTACCATATTATCCACCAGTCCCATTATTGGGTATCTATTCATAGGAAAAATAATCAGTATATCAAAGGAATACCTGCACTCACATGTCTATTACAGTACCATCCAAAACAAAGACATAGAATCAATTATTTTCCTAAATGGACAATGGATAAATAAAATGCAATATATATCACAATGGAGTACTATTCAGCCATTTTTAAAAATAGTGAAATAATGTTATTTATAACAAAATGATTGGAATTGGGGGTCATAATTTTAGGTAAAATAAACCAGATGAAAAAAAGACACATTTTTCACATTCTCATTCATATGTGAGAGCTAAAAAAGTTGATTTCATGGAGGCAGAGAGTAGAATATTAGATAACAGATGCTGAGAAGAATATGTGTGTGGGAAAGGGGGATGAAAAGAGGTTTGTCAGTGGGTGCAACATATAGTTAGATGGAAGGTATAATTTCTAATATTTGAACACTTAATAGAGTGACTATAGTGTACAACAATGCATTATATATTTCAAAATATCTAGAAAAGAGAACTTGAATTGTTTCTTCACATACTAATAATAAATACTAAAAATGATGGGCATCCCGAATGCCCTGAGGTGTTTATTGCACATTCTGTGCACATAAAAATATAATTTTTTTCATAAGCATATATAATATTAATCAACAAAAATAAATAACTAAATGTATTTTAATCAATGGTAGCTCCTAATGGCAGTCAGATATTGAAAGAGGTAGCCAGCATCATTTACTGAATAGGTTCTCCTTTTTCCATGGTCTGTTTGTGGAGGCTTTGTCAAAGATGAGCTGGTTGAAAAACTGATTTAGATTCCAGAATCTCTATTCTATTTCATTGGTCTATATGTCTGTTCTTGTACCAATACCAGGCTGTTTCAATTATTGTAGCTTTATAATAGAGCTTGAAGTCTGGAAGTGTGATATCTCCTACATTGTTTCTTTTGCTGAGAATTGTTTTGGCTATTTGTGATCATTTATTTTTCCATATGAATTTCTGTTTTGTCGTTTCCAGGTCTGAGAAGAATGATGTTGGCAATTTAATGGAATTACATTAAATCTGTACATTTCCTTGGGTAGCATGGACATCTTAACAATGTTAATTCTTCCAATCCATGAGATGGAATATTTTTCCTTTGGTTTGGGTCTTCTTTGATTTCTTTAAACAGTATTTTGTAGTTTTCATTGTAAAGGCATTTTACTTCTCTGGTTAGGAAGATGCCAACGTATTTCATTATTTTATGGCTATTTTGAATAGAATTGTGCTTTTTTATTTGGATTTATGTCTGCTTGTTATTGGTGTATAGGCATGCAATAGTCTTTTGCACATTTATTTTATACCTTGAGACTATACCAAAGTTCTTTATCAGGATAAGGAGGTTTTTGACAGATTCTCTTGGATTTTCAAGCAGTTAAGCGGAATGGCTTAACCTCCTATTTTCCTATTTAGATAGTCTTGATTTCCTTCTCTTGTCTGATTACTGTAGCTAGGACTTCCAACACTATATTGAATAGGAGGGGTAAGAGTGAGCAGCCTTGTATTGTTCCAGTTTAATCAACTCTAAATGGATCAAAGTCCTAAGTGTAAAACCTCAACCTATAAAAATCCTAGGAGAAAATGTAGGAAATACCCTTACAGAAATTGAAATAGGCTAGCAATTCCTGATCAGCTCCCCAAAAAAGAATGACATAAGGTAAACAAAATAAGATAAGTGTGACCTCATTCAACTGAAAATCTTCTGCAAAGCAAAAAAAAAAAAAAAACCATCAAGAGAGTGGGAGACAACCCACAGAATGGGAAAAAAAATATTTCCCAACTATGTATCTGACAAAGATCTAACATTCAGGATGTACAAGGAACTCACACATGCCAAAAGGGGAAAAAAAAACAAACAACCCTATTTCAAAATGAACAAAAGATATGAATAGACACTTCTCAGAAAAAGATATACAAGCAGCCAACAGATACATGAAAAAATGCTCAGTCTCACCAATCATCAAAGAAATGCAAATTAAAACCCTACTGAGATACCACCTAATTCTAATCAGGTTGGCCAACATCAATAACATAAAAAACAACAGGTGCTGGAGAGGATATGGGAAAAAGGAAACATTTCTACACTGTTGGTGGGATTGTAAACTAGTACAACCTCTGTGGAAAACAGCGTCACAATTTCTAAAAGATCTAAAAATTGACCTTGCGTATGACCCAACAATCCACCTTCTGGAAATATACCCAAAGGAACTCATATTACTCTATAAAAAGAATACCTGCAGATGCATGTTTATTGCAGCATTCTTCAATAGCAACAGCAAAAATGTTGAATCGACCATGCTGCCCATTGAAAGTAGACTAGATTTAAAAAAGTGGTATATTTACACGATGGAATATTATGCAGTCATAAAGAATAAAAAAATTATGAACTTCACAGCATCTTGGATGGAATTGGGATCTATAATACTCAGTGATTTATCACAGAAACAAAAATCTGAGTACCACATGTACTCATTCATAAGCGGACCATGACTATTTATTATAACACTACAAGAAAAGGTTGGCAGTAGTGGGACACTACCGGGGAGGGGGACACAAATCATCAATAAGGGTACCCAGACTTTACCTGCACAATGACTACATATGTACTTAACCATGAATTGTATCAAACATTTTTAAAATAAAAAATCAAAGAAAAAAAAAGAAGTACCTCCAACAACAACCACTGGGGAGAAGAGAACGTATCCAGTAAATGGTGCTGGGAAAACTGGCTGCCACATGCAGAAAATTAAAACAGAACTCCTACCTATCACCATATACAAAAATCAACTCCAAATGGATCAAAGACCTAAACGTAAAATTTCAAACTATAAGAATCTTAGAAAATGCAGGAGATGCCATTATGGAAATTGGAATAGGCAACCAACTCCTGATCAAAACCCCAGATGTTCATGCAATAAGAGATAAGATAGACAAGTGGACCTCATTAAACTGAAAAGCTTTTGCAAAGCAAAGAAACCATTAAGAAAGCAGGGAGACAACTTGCAGAATAGGAAAAAATATTTGCTAACTATATCTGACAAAGGCCTAGAGCCAGGATCTACAAGGAACTCAAACATGCTGAAAGGAAAAACAAACAAACAGCCCCATTAAAAAGTGGGCAAAAGACATGAACAGACATTTCTCAAAAGAAGATACCCTGGCAGTCAACAGACACATGAAAAAATCCTCAGTCTCACTAATCATCAGAGAAATGCAACTCAAAACTACATTGAGATGCCACCTAACAACAGTAAGAATGGCCATCATTAATAAAACAAAAATTAACAGATGCTTACAAGAAAGGAGAGAAAAAGGAATGCTTCCACACTGCAGGTGAGAATGCAAACTAGTTCAACCTCTAAGGAAAACAATACGGCAATTTCAAAAGAAACTAGAAATTGACCTTCCATGTGACCCAGCAATCCACCTACTGGGTATTTACCTGGAGAGACTCAAATAATTGTACAAAAAAGATACCTGCACATACGTGTTTATTGCAACACTATAGCAAAAACTTGGAACCCACCGTGCTGCCCATCAAAACTGGACTGGATAAAAAAATGTGGCAATGCATGATGGGATATTATGCAGCCATAAGAGGGACAAACATAGGGACTTTGCAGCAACTTGGATGGATTTAAAGTCTATAATCCTCAGTGATCTATCACAGAAACAAAGAACCACATGTTCTCACTCACAAGCGAACCCTGAACACTTATCATAATACTACAAGAAAATAATTGGCAGTAGCGGGAGGAAGGGGAGCACATTAATAAGGGTAACTGATTTCAAACCGGGCAAAGTGGGGACCAATGTGAGGCCCAAACTTTACCTGTACGATGACCACTTGTATAACTAATCCTGAATTGTACCCCACATCTTTAAAATAAAAGAAAGAGGTAAGCACTGATTTTGCTATAGTGTCTGATAATATAACTTATATAATAAAGATTATGACCACCATTTCTTAATCTCTCTAGAGTGTTAGGAGCTGAGTTTGGTCAGAGGTAAGCACTTTATTTTTATTAAGGCAAACTCCAAAATTTTTTTTCTTCATTTTCTTTCCATTTTTATAGTGTTCTATTTACAATAAACTTGGAGAAATTTCGGTCACATGCTATATTATTTTTCTTTTTTTCCACTGGATATCATTGTGAAGAAAGCAACTTGATTACAAAAAACTTTTGTGTCATCGTAAAATTTTTAATCATTAAACTAATGCTCAATTTAAGAACAAAGTTTAGCCCAGTAATGCAAAATACTTGCAATGTATTTTTTCAGCAATTGCTGAGGTTCTTGAAAGTATGGCATGAGAATATGACAGTAGGAGAGTAGAGATGTTTGATGATTTTTTAAGTTAAGAAATAAAGAAACAAAAGAAACATAAAACGTAATTGAATGTTACAGTTGAGGTTAGACATTGCTTTCTGATGTTTGCACTCAGCGTATTAAAATGAATAGAAAAATTGATCAGGGTATTGTAAGAATAGTTCTATTATCTCCCCCTAATATTTTCTAATTATTTATAGAATGACCATGTTTTGAGAATATATGATAATGAAAAAATCTACCCACAAATAATATTATAAAGCATGTTTATGTATAAATTAAACATGCTAGTATCAGTTGCTTTGAGAAATATAAGGATACATTTCATCTTTTTTCAAAAATTAATATAATTTGAGGTACTTTATAATTTTACTGAGCATATCTACATAATTTTTTTTCTGTTAGTATTTATGGTAAAATTCTGCATTCTGACAAAATCTCATTTAAAAAAGTGTGATGTACAAATAAAGTATTTCTTATTTTATTTCAGCATCACTTAAACATAATCACATGTCTTGTTGACTGTCCTAAAGAAAGCACAATTCTCTGCATAGAAATTGCATTTATAAATTTGAATGCAATTTCAAGGGAACATGTAGATTTTTTCACATTCACAAAATGGATATAAGTTAAAACAAACAACAAATGAAGATATGACACACTGAAAGAATGCCTCTATTTGACAAATTACAGAACTACCTTAATCAAAACCAAAATGAATATCTAAAATTTCGAGACCTAATTGGTTAGTGTACAATTTCTTTAATTTTAGGGAGTCATTATTGAGGACAGGAAAATGTTGTTAATTTACACTACATCACTCTTATGACTAAAAATTGGTAATGTAACCCTAGCACCATGTAAATATGCTGGCATGAAGAAAAAGGCAAAGGTGATTTCATGCTTCGTTTTAATAAAATTGGAAAGAACAGAGAGTGTGGTAGTTCACACTTGTAATTCCAGCAACTTGGGAGTTTGAGGCATGAGGATTCTTTTTGTTGTTGTTGTTGGAGTCTCACTCTGTCACCCAGACTGGAGGGCGGTGGCCACTCCTGGCCAGTAGCCTCCACCAGCTGGGCTCCGGCGATCCTTCCGCCTCAGCCTTCCGAGTAGCTGGAACTACAGGCACGCGCTACCACGCCCGGCTAATTTTTGACTTATGTAGGAATGAGATCTCGCCAAGTTGCCCAGGCGGGTCTCCAACCCGCGGGCTCAGGCAATTCACTCACCTTGGCCTCCCAAGGCGCGGGATTACAGGCTGAGCCACTGAGCCCGGCTACGTGAGGATTCTTGAGCTAAGGAATCGGAGACCAGTCTGGACAAAAAAGCAAGACCTTGTCTCTGCAAAAAAAAAAAAAAAGAAAGAAAGAAAGAAAAAATATATAGCTCTGTGTGGTGATGCATGCCTGTAGCTGCAGCTACCCAGGAGGTGGTGGTAGAACAATCACCTGAACCCAGGAAGTTGAAGTTATGGTGAACCATGATTTTGCCACTGCACTACAGCCTGGGTGAAAAAGTGAGAACCTAACTCATATATATCTCTCTGTATGTACATATGAAGAAAAATATTCAGAAAAACAAATATTCTCCATTAGGAGATATATTTTGGATATTAAAAAAAGTCAACCAAACCCTAAGAGTGCTGACTGAATTATTTCAGTTACAATAGTACATACTTTTTAGATAATTCTAACAATATTTTGTCAAATAGAGTAAGCAGAATTAAAGAAAAATCTATATAAGCATTTTTAACAGGTGTATTCAGTAACATAGAGAAAAAATAGTGTCGAGATATGAGAGAATTCTCATATTTTATAGTAAAAATTGTTTATATTTATATGCAGAATATAATTTATATGAACACAAAAGGGCAATATATGTGTTTATGTGTATATCAAAAAATCAACAATAGTTACAATGAGACTATAGAATTAGGTTATTTTTATTCCTATATGCAAAATAGTTCCAAGGAGTCTTCACTCCCTTTGTAACTAGAAAAAAAAGTCAGCATTATATAAATATACAGAAGACAGCACATCAAACCCTCATAAAATAGTAGGTGTGGTTTGTTTGTAATTACATCTATTTGTTGTTAATTTCATATTAATTCTACAATGTGAAAAACAACTATTTACAAATTCTACAGAAATTTCTTCTGTACTAATATCTAAAGTAAGGGAAATGTTCTTTGTCTGATGACTTAATGTGTAATTAATCTGGATTGTAGGATTATTTCATTAGGATCTTAACATAGGCTCAGCTTTCAATTCAGTTATAGACCTACTAGATCCTTTCTCCAATGGACAGTTAAGTAGTAGATGCAAATCACAGAGGATGTTTGTTCAAGAGGCATATTCTAACCATGATGACTAAAAATAGTTAAAATTGTTTGTATTGTTATTTGATATAGAATTGTAGATAATTTTGTTATATAAATTTATGCCCCAAATTTAGAATTCTTCTTAGCTTTGACTAATTTTAAATTTAATATATAATATTTAAATAAAGTAGTACTGGTTGAGTTATTGTACTTCATATTTAAAAAATCTATTAATCTGTATATCTGTACATTTACCTATGAATATTCAGACGTGCATATGTATATATGTGTATGTACACACACACACACACACACACACACACACACACACACACATATACATGGATAGAGAAGCTCTTCAGATATTCTTCCACATTGGATAGTTGCTTCTGTGTAATGACATTGTAAGTATATTTGTTGTTTTGCTATTTATTTAATTTTACCTTACTAGGTATGTTTATAATATCAGGCATCTTTATTCATTCTGAATGATGTAGACTCATGGGATTATTACATTAGCACATCTGAAGGTGAGGCATGCAAGTCTGCCTTTACAAAATCTCTCCAAAAACTTTTTGTGCATAAAACCATTTAGAGCCATTGCATTAAACTGTAAGATCATAACACAAGGATTGTGGTAAGCTTGGTAACTGAATTTGAAATAGTCATGCAGATGTCATTTGCTTCCAATTTCTTCCCCTATCTCTTGAATATATCTTATTTCCAGAATCTTATTAGACAAGGTTTATCTTGACTCTAATGAACTTGACTTTCTACATGAATGTTGTATTACATATGTAAGATGAAACAGATCTTATTATTTCTCATTTAAAAATTGAACATTTGTTCTTGAATTTGTTATATTTGATTTTTTAAAAATTTTAAGCATATATACTATTAGTAATATAGTTCAAGATATTGAAGATTTTGTTTAGGCATTTCTTATAGACATATTTTATATCAATTTTTTTTCTCCAGGGGTCAGAGAAAAAAAAAACTAACTTATGAATGGGTTAACTATACTTCTTTTAGTTTATCTTATTGAAATTATTGTTAAATGTTCTAATTCTTAGAATTGTTAGAATTGTTTTCTTTCTATTAGCTGTCATGGTCCCTTGAAATTCCAGTATCATTTAATATCCAAAAAGTCATTTGTGAAAGCTTAGACATGAGATGCATGAATGCATTAAATGAATGAATAAATAGATAACAGATGAGTTTATGATAAGTTTGCCAAAACATTTAAAAGCAGATATCCAAGAATGCACAAAATTTACACTGACTTTGTCATACTTTACGATTATACTTTATGATACTTTGCCCTTTATTCTTCCAATCACTAATAAAATCCCCAGATAGCATTAATTTATAAATCAATATGGAAAGCTTGAACTAGATAGAACTACTCATAAAGGCAGATTCTATACCATGATTACTATAATAAATTCGTGGAATGGAAGTTCTATATAGACACACAGAAAGTTCAATTTCTTTTAGTTCTACAGGTTATTTTCTATCTGAGAAATTTGAAATTTGTACCACATAGTCATGGGATGATTTACTGCTGAACCAAACTTAATGATTTCTATGATCCTTAGCAAATTTTTTTTAACCTGTAATCATGGTACCCTCTGGGTATATTAGTCCAACACACATTTTATAGAGTGATGCTTTTTCAATGACACATTATCTACTGTTTTATAAGGAATATTTCTAAATAATGTTTACAGTGTATACAGTAACCTCATTATATTGTACAATATGAAATGTCATTGTTAATGACCCATATGGGTCAAGGTTGAGATTTAGGCAACACAATCTATTATTAAAGGTTTTAGCATTTTTTTTATCAATGAATGAACCAATCTATACAGAATCAGTATTACATGTTCATGTAAATGGATAATATTTTGAAATAGTATGTACTTATGAGTGTAGATTTCTTTCTGTTTTTCTTCTTTATTGTTATTATTATTTTATTATTTTATTTTTATTTTAAAGATGTGGGGTACACTTAAGTGTTAGGTATACAAAGGATCATTGTATAGGTAAAGTTTGGGCCTCACTTTGGTCACTTCTTTACCTGGTTTGAGATCAGATACTCTTATTGATGAAATGTGCTGCTCATGTTTTTCTTCTATTACAAATACCTTTGTATTTATTTTCTCATTAGTAATGCAAAGAAAATCAAAGAAGGAAACATAGTCAATAACATCTCTGGCTATTGATTTTCAAATGTTCAAGCTTTAAGAGAATTTATGACAAATAAAACTCTTGAGTAGAAGAAAGAGTATTGTTAAAAGGTTGGAAAGAAAAATTTCTCTTAAGACTATCATAAGGGGGGAATCCAAGATGGCCACCTTGGAGTAGCAGACCAATGCCTCCCTTGCCGAGTGATGCAGAGAGTAGGGATTCAGCTGATGATAGACACAGGCATCTTAAACAGTTTTGGATGGGTGAAGCACCCTGTATAAGGCAAAAGTCTCGTCAAATACATAGAGATCAGAAAGCAGAATGCCACGATGGTACACATTGGAACTGGGGCATCCAGGCTCACATAGGAACTAAAGCTTTGCACTGTGTATGAAAAGAGGTGAGTGATTCTGACACACATTGGTCAGTCTGCACAGTCTTCCCGAGGAATTAGTCTCCATTGATCGGCTACTTACCAAGTCCTGGTAAGGACACAGCAGTGGGTGACCATAGCCCAAATGAAATGGGAAAAAACTCATGCTAGGACAGACCACAAGTACAAGTTTTCTGCCAGCAGAGCCCAACAGACAGTTTCCAGGTAAGAAAAGCATGCCTACAGATTATATGGGGTCGGTGCCAACTGCCAGTGTCTGGTGACCAACACCTCCTCCAAGTTCAGGAAGGATCTCTTACCAGTCCTAAACTCCCAGAGAGTGGATCTTCTAATGGCAGGAAGATTCCTGCCTTTCAAATGCTGTGCATGGACTTGAATGGGGAGAAATGACATAAAATACACCTGAAGTATGTCTCAGCAAGAAGGTTTCTCAGCTGATAGGGACCACGATCCCCCAACCTGTTCTCTGTGGAGTATTTGCAACAGGGACTAAAAACCAGCTTGACCAACTAATGTTTAAAAGGACACAGAAGGACACTACATAATGATGAATGGCTCAGTCTGCCAGCAAGAAATATCCATCTTAAACATATATGGGAAAAACTGCAGCAGAATATCCTTTCTCAAGGTTGATAATGGAGAAGTCATTACCCCTTCTCTCACTGAGTAATCTACATTTAACAACAGAAAAGGTCCTAGAACTAAAAGATATTAACTAGCTTCCAAACAACAAAACTAAAAAAGAAAGATAAAGAGGAAAGGGTTGCTTTTCACAAATGGGAAAGATTCAACACAGAAACATGGGGAATTTTAAGAGTTTTAAAAAACAGCACTCGAAAAAGTACCTATCGATGCACAAATGATTAAAGTTCTACAGAATGAGCCACCCAGGATGACAGTTATAGAACTCAGAGTTTGGTTGCCTAAAATGAATAAAGAGAATCACAAGACACTAGAAGCAAAACTCATCAAAGTTATACATGAAGTAATAGTGGAGTTGGTCAATTTCAG
Organism: Tarsius wallacei; assembly: GCA_963574415.1. Classification (NCBI taxonomy): domain Eukaryota; kingdom Metazoa; phylum Chordata; class Mammalia; order Primates; family Tarsiidae; genus Tarsius; species Tarsius wallacei. The sequence continues at coordinate 14,461 of CAUYQG010027707.1, read as the reverse complement.
AAAGACTCATTATGAAATTCTGGAAATGAAGAACTTCATCCTGAAATTTAGAAACATTTTAACACACATAGGGAGCAGGATCAATCAGGCAGAGGAAAGAATCTCACAGTTTGAAGAACAAAACATGAAACTAACCCAGTCTGTCAAAAACATTGGAAAAGGTTCAAAAAGAGTGAGCAAAGCCTCCAAGAGGTGTGAGACTATCCTAAGAAACCAAATCTATGCTTCAATGGTAACTGTGAAGCAGAAAGTGAAACTGAGAACACCATGGAACAAATATTTTATATCTTCCAAGAAAACCTCTCTTACACTGCTAGAGAGGCGACCTTACAATGGAAGAGATTCAGAGAATCTCTGGAAGGTCTCATATGAGAAGATCATTCCCAAGACACATAGTAACCCACCTTCACAAAGTAAGAATGAACAAAAAAAAATTCTAAAGACAGCAAAATAGAAATGGTCACACAACATACCAGGGAAGACCCATTACAATTGCTCTGGACTTATCTGCAGAACATCTACAAGACAAAAGTGTTTGGAGCCTCATTTTTAACATTCTCAAACATAAGCAATTCCAACCAAGAATTTCCTACCTTATCAAGCTAAGCTTCATCAGTGATAAAGAATTAAATCCTTTCTAGACATCCAAGTCCTAAGAGAATATGCTGCCTCTAGACCAGTTCTTCAGGGGCTGCTTAATAAGATGTGGAACACAGAAACAAACAAACAAACAAACAAAAAATAGTCATAGCCATCACAAAAGTATAAGCAAGCACAGAGTTAACAGATCATGCAGGTCATCCACAAGAATTACAATACGCACATACATAATTTAAAAAGTTAAAAGGAAGCAAGGCAGCTCCCTAATAGTCTTATGACAGAGATAAACCCTCACATTTTAGGAATTGCTTTAAATGTGAATAGACTGAATGAACCATTGAAGATGCATAGACTGGAAAACTGGATCTTAATAAAGCATGATCAAATATTTTCTTGTCTCCAGAAAACTCATCTCACCTAAAAGGAAACTCACAGACTCAAAGTGAAAGAATGGAAAGTGAACTTTCAGGAAAATGGAAAGCAGAAAAAAGCAGGGGTAGCTATCCTGATAGTAAAAAAAGCAGAATTCAAAGCATCAAATGTTTAAAAGGACACAGAAGGACACCACATAATGATAAATGGCTCAGTGTGCCAACAAGAAATATCCATCTTAAACATATATGCACCCAACACAGAAAGACCAAGTTTTATAAAACAACTACTCAATAAACTAAAAAGGATATTGACACACTCACACAATCATAATTGGAGACCTCAGTACTCCAGTAACAGTCCTAAATAGATCATTGAGGCAAAAAACAACAACAAAGAGATCTGGAACTTTTACTCAACAGTTGATCAAAGAGATTGTATAGTTATCTACAGAATACCCTACCCAACAAATACATAGAATACATTTTACTCATTAATACATAGACCATACTCCAATATCAATCACATTCGTGGAAATAAATCTAGCAAGAACAAAATTTAAAAGGTCAAAATAATACCATGCATCTTCTAAGATTACAGTGAAATAAAAATAAATATTGCCAACACGATACCTCTAAAATATATAAAGACATGGATACTAAATAACATGCAGTTGAATGACTTCTGGGTCAGCACAGAGAAAAAAGACAGAAATAAAAACATTCCTGGAATGAAGCATAAACAAAGGTACATTTTAGCAGAATCTCTGGGATGCCATGAAAACAGAATTGAGAGGAAACTCTATAGCACTGTATGTTCACATCAGTGAAATAGAAAGACCATGTAAATAGCCCAGTATCACACCAAAGGGAGATGAAAAGGCAAGATCAACTAAACTGTAATTTCAGTAGAATAATCCATATCACTAATATGAATTTACAATTGAGCAATATAGAAGACAGTAATTTCATAGAAAGGAGCAACAAGAAAAAAGCTGGTTCTTTGAAAGGATCAATAGATGGACAGAATCCTGACCAGATTAACTGAAAAAAAGGAAATCCAAAGAAACACAATAAGAAATGAAAAGGTGATGTCACAATTAACCCTGAAGATGTTTAAAAGATTATCAGCGATTACTATGAACAATGTTATGCAAATAAACTAATAAATCTAAAGAAAATAGGGGATTTTCTGGCATCACACACCACCCGAAGTTGAAATGAGAAGAAATTGAAACTCTAAATAGACCAGTAACAATCCAGGAAATTGACTTAGTTGTAAACCTCCCTGCTGAAATAAGCCTTTGACCAGATGGCTTTCCAGCTGAATTCTAAAGATATACAAGGAGGAAATACAAGCCTTAAGAGAATACAAGGAGGAGCTAATACAAATCTTATTAAAATTGTTCCAAGCAATCAAGAATAATACAATTCTCTCTTATTTATTTTATGAAGTTATTACTATCATACTGTTATCCAAATTTGGCTAAGACCCAACAAGAAAAGAGAATTACAGCCAATCTCCTTGATGAACATGGATGCAAAAATTCTCAACAAAATTTTAGAAAGTTGGATCCATCAACACATCTTAAGGATCATTCACCATGAACAGGTGGGTTTTATTCCTGAAATGCAGAGATGGTTCAATATTCACAAAACCATAAACATAATGCACACATTATCAGATGTGAAATTAAGAACCACAAAATTATTTCTTTAGACACAAAAAAAACATTCAACAAAATCCAGCATCCATTCTTGTAAAAGATCCTTGAGCACCTAGGAATAGAAGAAACATTACCTAGAACAATTAAAGCCATCTATGATAAACCCACTGTTAACATTTTGCTCAATGGTCAGAAACTGGAAGCCTAATTGGAAATGTGAAAGACCTTTACAACAAGAACTATAAAACACTTCTCAAATAAATCAACGATGACACAAATGGAAAAACATCCCCTGTTCCTGGATTGGAAGAATCAATATTGTCAAGGTGTCCATCCTACGCAAGGTAACCTACAGATTCAATGCAATATCCATCAAATTAGCAACATTATTTTTCACATATCTGAAAACACCAATACAGAAATTCAAATAAAATAAAAAAGAGCATGACTAGCCAAAACTCCTTAGCAAAAGGAAGAAAGTGGAAGGTATTCCACTTGCAGACTTTAAACTTTACTACAGGTTATTATAACCAAGACAAAATGGTATTGGTACAGGAATAGGGACACAGACCAATGAAATAGGACAGAGATTACAGAAATAAAAACACAGTTTTTCAACAAACTCTTTTTTGATAAAAACAACCAACAATGACCACTGGGCAAAGGAAACCATATTCAGCAAATTTTGATGAGGATGCTGGCTGACCACATGGAGAAGAAATAAACTGTTCCCCTACCTATCACCATATACAAAACTAAACTCAAAATGGATCAAGAACTTAAACATGAAGCCTCAAACCATAAGAATCCTAGAGGAAAACACGGGAAATACCCTTCTGTACATCAGAGTGGGCAATGAATTCATGACCAAGTCTTCAAAAGCAAATGCTACAAAAGCTAAGGTAGATAGGTAGGAGCTCGTCAAACTAAAAAGCTTTTGCACTACAAAAGAAACCATCAAGAGAGTAAAGAGACAACCCACAGAATGGGAAAAATATTTGCAAATTATGTATCTGACAAAGGTCTAATATTCAGGATCTACAAGGAACACAAACAAAATGAAAGAAAAAAATCTCTTTAGAAAGTGGGCAAATGACGTGAAAGGACACTTCTCAAAAGATGACATACAGCCAACTGACAGACACATAATAAAATGCTTAACCACACTAATTATCAGAGAAGTGCAGATAAAAACTACCACTTAATTCTGATAAATAAAGATGGCTATAATTAATAAATGAAAAAAATATGTGCTTGCATGAATATAGAGAAATGGGAATGTTTTTGTACTGTTAGTGGGAATGTAAATGAGTTCAACCTTTATGGAAAGGTTGTGTGATTCCTAAAATAATTAAAAATTGATCTCCCCTACAACAAAGGACTCTTTCTCCTGAAATTATGCTTGGAGGATCATAAATTGCTCTACCAAAAAAGACACCTGCACATGCATGTTTATTGCTGCACTATTCAAATCAGCACAAACATGAAACCAAGTGGACTGGATTTTTAAAAATAAGGTACACATACATGATGAAATTACTATGTAGCCAAAAAGAAAAACAAAATCATGACCTTTGCAGCAACTTGGATGCAGTTGGAGACCTTAGTACTAAGTGAATTACCACAGAAACAAAGAACTGATACTGCACGCTGTCACTTATAAGTGAGCCCTAATCCTCTAAAACAATGAACCAAACAAACAAATAAATAAGACTGCCATAAGAATTCTTAGGCTGGTTAAGGAAACAGAAGATGCAGGCACCAAGTGCCCTGAGTCCAGATTCTAGTGACGGAGAAGCTCAGTGGAACCCCAAGGACTGCGGGCTTTGTGATACATTGAGCCAGATATATGACCATTCATTTTTAAAGCAATATTTAGTAAGTATATTTATATGCCAGTTATGACTTTCCTCTCCTCATGGGTCTTACATTCCAATTATAGCGGTAATGTGGAGAAACAAATGAACAGATTCTCAAATAGTGACAAGGGCTATGGGAAATAACTTAAGAACAAACAAAGAGAGGCATATAGAGAGGATACTAGAAAGGTGCCAGAAAATTCAATATTTTTACATGATGATATGGATGGCACTCTATGAGAAGATGATTTTTGAGCAAATTGCCAAGGGAGCTAACAGAAGTCAAGTATATTTCTGGGGAACAACATTTAGGTAAAAAAAAAATACAGTCTAAATGAGAAGTTACCATATCTGTCTGCATGTTAGTTCAAAGAACCTCACGAAATAATTATATTGTGCATTTAAGGTTGCAAAAAATTGGCCCAGGTAAAGGAGGGAAGAAGAAAGAACACAGAAACACTCACCTGGTCTTCTTACTAGTCTTCCCAATTGAACCAATGTGTTCAGGCTATCCACTCCAAAATTTGGTGCCCTGAAATGAGGAGGAGATGGAGAGGCCCATGCTTCTGGTTAGGATATGAGTGTAAATGGCACCAGTTCCCACTACCTAGCAAAACTATACACACAGCAATTTTAACAAGATATTTGCCTCCAGGGAGTTAAAGCCTAGTAGAATATAGAAATATCCTTTTGGCTAGAGATTAAAAAATCAGAGAAAAAGCATAGTTGGAAAAGAGAGAAAGAAAATTGCACCAGGTTATTTTTAACAGAATCTTCAGAACTTTGTAACTATTCAGACCAATAAGAAACAAAATAATGCAAAACAAAGCAATAAAACAACAAAACCAAATCCTATTTAGACTCATAGCCAGTATGTCTCTGAGAAATCAAAAAAGATTCATTGTTTTCCATCTCGTCTCACCGCTAATAATAATTATCCTAATTGTGCTTACTGTAAAGCAGGGCAAGTATAGTAAAATAATTCTAAGTATGAATCTATGACCTCTTCATTGGGCTGTAAAATAATACAGGTTTAGAGATTGATCAATTGTGGGCAATCCAAAGAACCAGAGCTATCCAAAATGCTAGAGTCATATCAAGATTAAAACTACCCTGGAATGTCCAAAAAGAGGTGCCCAGTAAATAAATGGAATTTTAAGTCTGGAGCTCAGGAGAGAAATGAGAACAAATGGTAAACATTTGGGAATCACCATCATATAAAAATTGAAAATATGAAAGTGAACTAGAGTTCTTATAGATGGCATGCATACATTGAACAGGGAAATGGGGCAGATAGAAATCCCAAGAAAACAGTAATTTTAAGAGCAAGGCAAAGGAAGAGAGTGCATGAAGAAGAATAAAAGGGAACATAGGTGGCTGGAGAGTTACAAGAATTATCACCTGACCCTTAATGTGACCTGCAATGTAGTTTATCTACACCCCAAGCACATATCAGGAAGCATAAGTATCAATTCCTTGGTGCTATGCAGAAAATACAGCCATTTTGATATGACCTTTGGGATATGTTGTTTATCCATTATACATAATCTATCCCTGAATCACATCAGAACAGCTGAGGCTGCAAATGTAAAGCACTTTATTTCAGCCTGTTTAGAAGGGTTTTATTGAAATACCTTTGGCAACAGCCATTATGGGATGCCATAAGATGTAGTTTTATTAAACTTGTCCTGTATTTTTTGTAAAATTGAAGTGTTCAATAAATTTCAGTTTTCTGTGTGAGGACTGATACTAGGAAAGTCTCCTTAGCCACTGTAGTGGGAATAGTAGTGCTATACCTCAGTAAATTGTCTGTCTCTTTATGACATTGCCATTCATTTAACTGATCAAAATTTGATCATTACACTGACTGGATGAGGCAAATAAATGGCTTAACTTTAGCTTAGAGGAATTCAAGTCATATATTTCATATTTATCCCTCATCTGACCTCTTTTTACATATTCTACTCTCTTTGTATGTGTTTCTTATTGTGTCATTACATTTTCTTGTATTGCATTTATGAAAGCCAACTTAAATATGCCGCTTATGCTCCATTTATCCATTCTGATCCAGCATCCATCTTCCTGCACTTTGAACTGTGTCTCTAGAAGCTGAACTTTGTGGATGACATCAACTCAGCTCATTTCCCCTAAGGTTTTAGCTTAACTTTGGCTAGTTGGAGGTACAGCCTGGAGATCAAAAGACTGGAAGATAGTGGATTTGAGCAATTAATGTCTTTGGTTTTAATTTATTTTAAAAGTGTTGTGCTTTAGTTTGCGAGCAGCAGCACATTTCTCCAAAACCTATAGTCCTTGTCATTTTATTCCCACCCACAGCTGTAGAAGTCTTTAATTTCTCATTACAAAATATCTCCCTTTTCTATTTTAAATCTGAATATAGCACTGGCTTCCTACTACTGATCCTAACTTGGAGTTTAGATATTTGTGCTTGCCTAACCCTATTCTATTCTAACTTTTATAAAATTCTCCTCTATCCTTTATTAACTCTTACAATATGTTTCTTGTTTAGATATTTTATGATGAAATCATATTCATAAATTTTTATTTTTATATTTTGTTTAAAACAAGATCTTGCTCTGTTGCCTAGTCTGTGGTGCAGTGGTGTGATCATAGCTCACTACAGCCTCAATCACCTGGACTCAAGCAATCATCCTGCAATGGCCTCTTGAAGTTCAGGACTACATGCCTGGCTATAAATGTTTAATTAAATAAAAGTTCTGTTTTATTGTGTGCATCCACACATGGGCGTATGCTTATATGATCATAAACATTAACTGAGTTAATTTAATTTTATGAACAATGGTTCAGGAACATACTATGAAAAAACCAATATTTTTTCTTAATAGTTTTACTTAACTAGTCTTATTTCTTTCTCTCAAAGGCACTTAAATAGATTAAAGTTAACTTGTTACAGCCAGCCTTTACACTAGTTTCTAATTATCTCTGCCTTCCTGTATTCACATCCTTGTCTTGTCTTCTTTAATATTAGAGCTGTTTTGGGTGATCAAAAGCATATGAAAAAGGTAATGGTAAAAGTAATTTCAACAAAATAGGGTAGTAGGCAGCTCCAAGCTTTCATCCCTTCCACTGAAACATTGAAAAACATACAGAAATGGACAAAAACAATTTTGGCAAAATTCTGGATAATAGTCATAGATTTACAGCAACCAAACTAATGTTGAATTGAGAAAAAGACAAGTTCAAAATTGTAGAAAAGCTTTGGAAGTTTTTACTTTGCTTACGTCACTTCTCTTAGTCATGACAGCACTCTTGAAGAAGAAAGCTCACATTACCAGAGTAGGGCTCTAGTCCCCAGTTCTGGAGGAAGAAGATCAGATCCTACTTGCAAATTATTTTATGTGTCAGTTCTATCCTATATGAAGACCACTTGAAAGAATCATGCAACGTGCCCATGGCTGTTTTTACTAACTTGGAATCCTAGCCAGAATGCAAGGAGCAATGTTCAGAAACACTACAAGCCAACCCAATAAACTGCTGACTCTTGTGGCAAAAGATTACAGTTGAAACATATACTAGATTGGCTATAGTTTTGGAACAGAGATGGGAAAAATTTGTTTGTGAATTATGACATTCAAAAGCATTTGCATTAAAAGAGAAATTTAGAAGGCTGTACTCTGATCACAGGGCAAGACAAGTGCCCAGAAAAACTTGAGGAGAAAACACAAAACTATCACCTTGGACTGGTTTTTAACTTCAATACAAGCTTGGTTAGGTGTTGAAAAGTTCCCCCTTCAGACTAGGAAAAGTATTTTGTTAGTTGGTGGGTTGCTGCTGTGAAAACACTGGATGAACACAACTAAAGGGCCAAAACTTTTTCAAACACACACAACAAAGAATACAGTCTTTGCAAATACAATTTGGAAAACATTAAACAAATGGACTTTTATAGCCTTTAATTAAAATAAACAACGAAATAACAGCAAACTCCAGGGAAAGGAGAAAATCTAGTTTCCAGAATTACCTCATTATAACACTCAAATGCCCATTTTTTAACAAGAAAATTAAAAATATACAAAGTAACCAAAGTCCATTCAAAGGAATAAAATATATTAACTGTCTCAAATAAAATTAAAACATTGTACTTACTAGACAAGGACTTAAAAATATACTGTCCTATGATGAACATGTTAATGTTTAATTTAGCCATTTCATAATACATACATATTTCAAAATCTCATGTTGTAAAGCATAATTATATACAATTTTGTTAATTTAAAGTAAATAAATACCTGAATTTTTTTAAACTTAAAAATCTTTGTTAAATGATCTAAAATAGTTTAAAAATGAATAAAGAACTACAGAAAAGGAAAATAATACGTGAACAAAATAATAATAAATATATTTGAGTCAGAGTCTCACTCTGTCATTCAGTCAGCAGTTCAGCGGTATTATTACATCTCAATATAGCCTGTACTTCCTATACTCAGGCAATTCTTCTGCTTCAGTTTTCTGAGTAACTGGGGCTACAGGTGTGCACAATTACACCCAGTAAATTTTTTGTAGAGACAGTTTTGCTGTGTTACCTAGGCTGGACTCAAACTTCTGAGCTCAAACAATCTTGCTGCCTTTATATGCCAAAGTGCTGGGCTTACAGGTATGAACCACCATACCCAATCAAGAAATATAAATTATTTTTTTTAATTCAAATTGTGGAGATGAAAATTATAATAACTAGACAAAAAAGGAATCAGTGAACTTGAAGACAGAATAATAAAGTGATGAATTTTGAGAAATGAAAAGAAAAAAAGTGAAAAAGCAAATAGAGTATATGAGGATTAGAGGACACTACCAAGTGGACCAATGAATACATTGTCGGAGGCCCAGAAAATGAAGGGGGGTGATTATTTGAAGAAAAATTGGCAGAAAACCTCCCAAATTTAATGAAAACATGAATCTACAATCAACAAGTTCATTAACTATGTATACAAAAAATTTTAAAGACCCACCAAGATTATAACCAAACGAAGGCAGCAAGAGAGAAGCAACATATCATGTATAAGTGATGCTCAATAAGATTGACAGAAATTTCTCTGTAGACAACATTAAGGCAAGAAGGCAGTATTATAACATATGTAAAGTACTGAGAAAAAAATTATATATGAAGAATTCTAATTTGACAAGATAGTCCTTCAAAAATGAGGGCAAAATTGAGACACTTGCAACAACAAAAAAGCTTAGGGAGTTTATCACTTTTGTAACTATGCTACAAGAAATTCCAAAACAAGTCCTCCAAGTTGAAGTGAAAGAACACTAAACAGTAATTTAAGGCAATAAGAAGAAATACAAGTTTTTAGTAAAGTTAAATATATGGGCCAATAAAAAAATCCAGCATTATTGTATTTTTATTTTAAAGTCTAAGTTTTTCTATAGAATTAAAAAGACAGATATCTAACAAATTATTATAAAATTGTGTCATTGAACGCAAAATGTATAAAGACAAACTGTAGCAAAATAAACTGTGGGGTATATGAAAATTTATAGGCATACAATTGCTGTATTTTATTAAAGTTAAGTTAGTATCAGTTTGAAATATATTGTTCAATTTAAGATATTAAATATAATCTTTGTGGTAGCCATCAAGAGAATATATAAAAATATACACACAAAAATTGAAAGGGAATTAATATGATTCACTAAGAAAATAAATTAAACATAAAACAAGGAAGTATTAGGAGAAATGAAAGACAGAAAATGCATAAGACACAGAAAACAAACCCATATCTCTATGGCATATTGACTTTTGACAAAGGTACCAAATTTATTCAACAGCAAAACCACAGTCTCCTCAACAAATTGTATTGGGACAACTGCCTATCAACATGCAAAAGAACAAAGTTATACTCCTCATTCAAACATTTATGGAAATCAACTTAAAATATGTCAATTACCTAAATGTAAGGGCTAACCAAAAAATACTGTTAGGAGCTAACTCAGGGGTAAATATTCATTACTTTGTATTTGGCAGTGTATTTTTGTACATGACATCAAAAGAATGAGCAACAAAGGGAAAAATACAAATAAATTGGAACTGATATAAAATAACTAACAATCAGACATACACATAGTCTTTGTTCTCTTAAAAGCATTGTGAAGAGAGCCCCTTTAATAAGTGGGCAAAATACATGAATAGGCACTTTTCAAAAGAAGATATGTAGGCAGCCAACAGACACAGAAAAAAGTGCTCAGGCTCACTCATCATCAGAGAAATGCAAACCAAAACCACATTGATATATCACCTAACTCCATTAAGAATGGCCATTGTTAATAAAACAAACAACAACAGAGGATGCAGAGAAAAAAGAACACTTCTACAATGCTGGTGGGAATGCAAACTGGTGCAAACTCTTTGGAAGACAATGTGGCGATTTCTAAAAGAACTAGAAATTGACCTTCCATATGACCCAGCAATCTCCCTATTGGGAATATACCTGAGGGAACTCAAATCATTCTACAAAAAAAATATCTGTACATGCATGTTTATTGCAAGACTTTTTACAATGTCAAAAACATGGAACCAATTATGCTGCCCATAGAAACTGGGCTGGATTTTAAAAAATTGTGATACATATACACAATGGAATATTATGCAGTCATAAAGAAGGGCAAACATAGGATTTTCACAGCAAATTAGATAGATTTAGAATCTATCATACTCAGTGATTTATCACAGAAACAAAGTACTATATGTTCACACTAATTATCTGACCTTTAACAATTATCATAATACTATAAGAAGGGAAATTGGCAGTAGTGGAAAACTGCCAGGGAAGGAGCAATGGGATTGGCAGTATTGGGAAACTGCCAGGGAAGGGGCACACAACAAGCATGCCTGCATAATGAACATTGGTATAACTACCCTGAATTGTACCCCACATTTCAAAAATAAAACATAAAAAAAAAACATTGCGAAGAAAAAGAATAGAAAACTAACAAAATGCAGAAAATATTTGCAAATCATAAAAACAAAAAGTTTAGTGGTAACCAGGGACTTGGAGAATGGAGAACAGGCTTAAGAGTTGTAATGTTTTTGTTTGGAGTAATGCAAACATTTTATACTGAGATAGTAGTGACAGTGCATAATATTGTTAATATAATTAATGAAATTGAATTGTATGTAAAAATAGTTGATGGCAAATTTTGTGATATTTATATTTTACCAAAATAAGAAATATTTAGAAAAAAAATAGTGAGAAAAGAAGACTCATTTCACTAGTCAAAAAAATTTAATAAATTAATCCATGCGTAGTAATTGTCACATTTAAACAAAATGCATATTCTATTATTATTTATAGCCCAGGATGTCAAATAAATGTATGGCATGATACCAGCAGATAGAACAAGTAGAAGCAAAGTGTCATATTGCCAGGTGTCATCACTCAGTCTCAGTTAAGTGTTTTTTGCAAACATACTTAAATAAAACTACATTAATTTTTTTGTAAAGTGATGGTGGACTACTACCTCTCAGGTTAGGTTTAAAGACTGAAACTCCCATCTTATTCGCTCTGCTCCTCCTCCTCCTCTTCTTCCTTCTCCTTCTCCTACTCTTCCTCCTTCTTCTTCTTTTCTTTCTCTCTCTTTCTCTCATCATTAACTTTGAGGGAAGCAATTACCAGATCTTCAGAATACTCAGACAGCTCTGTGAGGAAACCAGCTCACAGGAAACCAAGGCATCGATCACTAGCCAGTGTCAACCACCAGATAAATGAGTAAATGCACCTTCAGATGATGCATTTAACTTCACTATGACATTGAACCAGAAACATCCATAACTCTCAACTGTGTGATGACAAATATTTGTTATTTTAAGCCACTAAGTTTTGGGATGTTTCATTTTGCAGTAGGAGAAAACTTGTATATTAGCAATAGATAACAAGAGATAACTTAGAATAATTGTTATATAGGTATAAGATAATTTATTCCTATCTTTATACCTTGGTAATTCATAACTTACACCTTACCCACAACTTAAGGTTTAACTTTTGATTACTAAAGAGTCAATCTTTTATTTTAGAAAAGTAAAATTACTTCCTCATAGATCAAAGTGAAAAAATATTTTAAAAAAATTAATCTTAATTGCCTTTATTATTTTCCAAACAAGAATAGAAAAAACATTTTTATATATTTTCTGCTCATTGTTTTTCTGAATAGGACACATTAAAAATTATTATACATGATTTAAAAGCTAATAAAAAAATAACTTTCTTGTGTGAGGATAATTGCAATGGAAAACACTGCAATAAAGAACCCAGTGATTGTGTGCTTGGTGGACAAAATATGTAAAGAAATGATTAAAATGTGTTTAAAGTAGTCATGAAAAATATTATTACTTGAAATCTCCACATATCAACAGAATTTCACTAGAGTAAAAATTATGCTCTCTAATTGTCATATAATAAATTTATGATGATGGTTCAGAACTTATGGAAAGGTCCCTTTATTTTATAATTTAGATTAAAAATAACTTAATATGAATTTTCTATAAAATTATTAGTGAAGGAGGTGACCAATATGGTACCAATAAGATGGAAGCTATTAATGTAGCACATAAGGGACATAAGATCCCCACATAAACAGAGCATTTATAGATACATTTCCATGTGACAATATTTACCAAAAGTAGTATTTAATTAAATAACTTAAATAATTCTCAGATCAAAGTGAAAATACAATTATAAAACCCAAAGATGTATTTAATATTTTCTTGGATATTAGTAATAAGATAGCTAATACATTTTGCAATGCATATAGTATTATAAACATGTTAAACTTTCATTTATGTGAAAACAACTAGAACATACAAATATTTATTAAACATTTCAATTAATTATCAATTGGTTTTCTATTTCACAAGAGTACTTTCGTTCAATGTTTTAAAAAGTTTTAATTAAAGATAACAATTCAGACTTCCGACAAGATGGCGACGGGGCAGGTTGGTTTGTGAGATTCTCCACAAAAGCAAGTGTCTGTAAGGACTTTGCTGTTCCCCAGTGGCTCCTACTTCTGCCACTGGCAGCCTGCTCTTCAGCCAGTCGCACAGGCCTGTGGGCTGGCAGAAACTGGCTTTACACACTGTTCTGTTGTTGCGACAGTCACAGGTGCTAGAGGCCCTTGGTTCACAAACCGCAATGCTGACATGGCCCCTGCCAGAGCTGTTCCCTCCCGCACTTGCTCCCTCCCCCTGCCTCGGTAGGCCCTTGGCTTCCACATCTGCTGCACCGCCCACCCCACCTGAGCCACCCAGTGCTACACTGACCTGCAGTTCCCAGCTGTCTCACAATCTGCCTCCACCAGCTTGGTCCCTGACAGAACAACTGGAGCCCTGAGACCAGGCAGAGACTTTCATTGCCCTGCCCAGCACCTCCAGCCTCTAATTGGAACCTAAGGTAATAGCATCAAACTAGGAGAGACGGAAGCCCCTCCCACATGCTAGATCAGACATAGGTCAAGTCTGAGTGGAAGACTTCTTAGGCAGCAAGCTGACTGAGCCCAAATCTGATCCACCCTCCCCCTGCAGCAAGCCTAGGGCATCAGATCCTACCTGTGAACAGCCCTATCAGCCTTCAATGAGGGCTAGAGATCAGAGCTGAAAGGACATTGGACTTAGAGGAATGATCTAAAAGCATGCTTGTGTCCCTTGTTTTTATTTTTTTTATTCTTTGTTTCACTCATCTTTTTTTCTCTCTCTTTTCTCTCTTCTTACTGTTATTGATAATGTCTTCATGTTTGTGTAGGGGAATAGTATCAATAAGGAGGCTGATTGGCTTGTGTGTCTGTATGATTGTCTGTATGTTTTAGTTTTTTATTTATTTATTTATCTTTTCTGTCTTAGCGTCTTTCATTTGTTAGTACGTTTATGCTTTTCCTCCTACTCGTCTCACTCTCCACCTTCCACTTCATACCTACCATGTTCCATTCTTTTCCTTTT
>CAUYQG010027706.1:0-17931 GCA_963574415.1 Tarsius wallacei | reverse complement strand
GTCCCACTCTCTATCTCTGTCTCTCTTTTTCTTTCTCTGTCTCTATTCATTCACACGAGACCTGGTTGTTTAAAAAAGCTGGGTACCATCTCCTCCCCCTCTTGCTTCTGTTCTCACCGTGGGACATGTCTGCTCCCTCTCTGCCTTCTGTCACGAGTAAAAGCTTCCCGAGGCCTCACCAGAAGCAGATGCCAGAGCCATGCAGAACCTGAGCCCATTAAACCTCTTTTCTTTATGAATTACCAGGCCAGCCGGGCTTGGTGGCTCAGTCTGTCATCCTGCGCTTTGGGAGGCTGAGGTGAGTGGATTGCCTGAGCCCACGGGTTCGAGACCCGCCTGGGCAACTTGGCGAGATCTCATCTCTACAATAATTCAAAAAATTAGCGGGGCGTGGTAGCGCATGCCTGTAGTTCCAGCTACTTGGAAAGTTGAGGTGGAAGGATCGCCAGAGCCCAGCAGGTCGAGGCTGTGGTGGCCAGGAGCGGCCACTGCACTCCAGTCTGGGCAACAGAGTGAGACTCCAATTCAAAAAATAATAATAATAATAATTACTAGGCCTAGCTGGGTGCAGTGGCTCTTACCTGTAATCCCAGCACTTTGGGAGGCAGAGGCGAGAGGATTGCCTAGCCCAGGGATTTGAGACCAGCCTGAACAAGTTGGTGAGA
Organism: Tarsius wallacei; assembly: GCA_963574415.1. NCBI lineage: Eukaryota > Metazoa > Chordata > Mammalia > Primates > Tarsiidae > Tarsius > Tarsius wallacei. The sequence goes on along the minus strand of CAUYQG010027706.1, from coordinate 17,266 downwards.
CCTTGTCTATATAATAAATCAAAAGTTAGCTGGGTGCGGTGGCATATGCCTGTAGTCCCAGCTACTTTGAAGATTGAGGCAGAGGATCACCTGAACCCAGAAGATCAAGGCTGCGGTGAGCTGTGAGTGTGCCACTGCACTCGGGCTTGGGTAACAGAGTAAGACTCCAACTCAAAACAATGACAACAAAAACCTCATCCTCAGGTCTTTTTTTAAAGCAACACCAAACGAACTAAAACACGGTCCCACTCTACCTGAGTCCCATAGCAGGAAACACAGAACAGGAAAGTCAGCCACATGTGGCTTTCTGCTCCTGTGGGAGGGGCAGGGGCGGCTGACCTTGAACTTGGCCCCTGCACTTCCCAGCGTGTGTGCTGCTGACTGTGTGGGCAGAGGTGCAGAAGGTTTTGGAGATTTGGATGTCTGGGCTTGGCATGAGGCTCATGCAGTCACAGGGTGGCTGGTTTTGGGGATTAGGGGTGGAGAGGCAGGCATGTCCCAGTGAGGGACCACACTGCCCGTGCCAGCCTCCCCTTCTCAACCACCCACCCAGGCCCTCTGCTGTGTCAGGGCGGGCTTGACCCCAAGTGGGAATTTTGGAACTTGGCTGCTTCCTCACCTTCCTTTGGAGGGGACTCTCAAATGGACCTGGCCCAGGCAATACAACCCCAGTCGCATTCCGGAATCTTCTCTCCCAGCAGAACTTAAGAACAGGGTTTTCTGAACAGTCCACCCCTCGCCTTGTATGTAGGGATCTTTCCTACGGCTTCCTGGGCTCCAGCCAACTACAAAATAACTAGTACCACATCACCCCAGGATCATCGGCCTTCAGAGACCTTGGGCTGTGATGGAGGGTAGAGGGTGGCCCTAAGTATCCAACCAGCTGCTTCTCACCTCACTACCTCTTCGTCACCAAGAGCCAGATGGCCGAGGCTGGCTTTCCATGGACGTGGGCATGTCCCTCCAAGGAGCGGGAACACTGGTAGGATGGACAGGTGAGAACATTTTACTAAGTCCCCGTGATCCCAAAGCTCAGCGCTTCTGGCTGTGTCCTCGGCTTGGCTCCTTGTGAGCGGGGCCAGGTGCTGGGATGGGGCAGGTGGTGGGGACAGCAGGGCTGGGGCCTTCTGAGCATCCGGAGGGACCACCCTTCCTCTCCCCGCCTCCTTCTGCTCTGAGGAAATGATGACTGTGCTGGCCCCACCCCCCTTAGCCCGTGCTGCTGTCACTGCAGCCAGAGGACAAGGGCCACCATCTCTCTCTCAATGATCTTCCCTGTTAATTCCCACAACCACATGGTATGGCATGTTTTATAGATGAGAAAACAGAAGCTTGAGGAGGTGAGAAACTTGTCTGTAGACACAGCAGGTGGCCAAGGGGTCAGGATTCTGGGTGAAGAGTGGGTTGCAACACCAAGACCAAAGTGTCTGTGCTTGGTGGACTGCAGGTCAGGACGATGGTTTGGAGGGCCACAGGGCTGCACGGATGCACCCTCCATTCGGCCTGCTGCAGGGCCTCCTGCTGGCCCAGCCCCTTTTCCAAGCTGGGCTGTAATGAGAGGAGCCTCCTGTGCCTGGTGGACTTGATGCCCACCTACCCTGCAGAGAGGCTGTGGCAGGGACACATCAGGGCTTGTAATGGAAGCTTCTGGGTGTTCGGGCCGCTCCTCCTTTCCTGTCAGGGAGAATTGGCCAACCAAGGACCGGCTGAGCACACAGTTGGCTTGTGACTTTGGGGAGTCCGTATATGGCCCAGGCACTGTGGGGGTGGGGTGGGCATGGGCTGGTACCCAGACCCTGCACCAATGAGAACCACCACTTGGGTTCCTTCCAGCATCAGCCCCCAGCATCCCTAAGCCCAGGAAGGAGCAGGGGAATGCAGGAGGCAGATGGCAGGGTCTCTGTCCCTGAGGGGCGTCTTGGCCCATAGGTGAGTCAGCAGCACATGGCAATGTACAAGCTGGAGCTCAGAAGGGACACCATGGGGACAGCTTGTGCAGGTCCCCAGAACAGTGATATCGGCTCAGCCCTGTGGGTCACATGGTGTCCCAGGACCAAAGCTGCTCCCAGGCAGGGGTGAAGTCTTCCAGCAGTTCCTTAGGCTTTGATAATTCTCCAAAAAGGCAGTGACAACTTGTCATCTTTTGGTTGTCCAGCATGCTGATCACCAAGAAGAGAAGCTTGTCTTCCAGAGAAAGAGATAGAGAGAGGAGAGGGAGAGATAGAGTCAGGGAGAGAGAGAGAAAGAGGAGAGAGAGAGAGAGAGAGATTTAGAGAGACAGAAAGACAGAGTAGACATGGAGAGATAGAAAGATAGAGACAGAGAAAGAAAAAGAGAGACAGAGATAGAGAGTGGGACATAGAGAAGGGAGAGAGAGGTGGATAACTAGAGATAGAGAAGAGAGAGAAAGATAGATAGTGACACACAGAGAGAGAGAGAGAGAGGAGAGAAAGGGAGATAGAGCAAGAAGAGAGTGAATGAGAAAGGAGAGACAGAGAAATTGAGAGAAAAATAAAGATAGAGAGAGACAGAAAAAGAAGAGACAGAGATAGAAAGAGGAAAAGGGAGAGGAAGAGAGGCAGGGAGGGAGGGGTGCCCTCAGGGCATCTTGGACGTGGACAGCTGAGCTGGGACCTGGCCTCCAGCCTCTACGCACAATACCAGGCAAATCCCTCCCCACTACGTTCACTCTTCTGACAAACCACACCAGGCAGAGCCCCTGCTTTCCAAAGCTCACTTGCTAGTGGAGAAATAGGTATAAAACAACTCCTCCGTAATTAGTGTTTATGGAAATTATTATCTAAGGAATCTGTGTAATTTTATGGCAACACAGAGACTGCAAGGATAGTACAAGGCATTTTCTCTCTCTCTCTCTCCACACACACATGTATATATCATATTTTTTTTAACTGTTTGAGCATAAGTTAGAGCCTGTGGCTGGCCCCTTGCCCTTAGATACTTCAGGGGGCATTTCCTAAGAATTAGGGCAGTCTCTCCTGTAATCACAGAGCAATGATCAAAATAATAAGATGACAGTTTTATTGCTCCGCAGTTTATATTCAAATTTGTTCAGGTGAACCCTTAGTGATCTTCAGAAGTATTATTTCCCAGTCCAGGAAAGAATCCCGCACCACCAGTTATGTTGAATACTTGTATCTCTTTTTAAAAAAAATTTAATTTTAAAGAAGTGGGGTAGAATTCAGGGTTAGGTATACAAATGTTCATTATGTTATACTTGTATCTCTTTGGTCTCCTTTATTTGGAAGCATTCCTCAGACTTCCTGTTTTTGACGTTGACTTTTTTTTTTTTTTTTGAGGTAGAGTCTCACTCCGTTGCCCAGTCTGGAGCGCAGTGGCACGCTTATGGCCACCCCAGCATCGACCTGCTGGGCTTAGGTTATCCTTCTGCCTTAGCCTTCCAAGTAGCCGGAACTACAGGCGCCCGCCACCAGGCCCAGCTAATTTTTTGATTTATTGTAGAGATGAGGTCTCGTCAAGTTACCCAGGCTGTTCTCAAACCCGTGGGCTTGGGCAATCCTCTTGCCTCAGCTTCCCAAAGTACTGGAATTAGCCACCATGCCCAGCCAGACCACCATGGTCTGAGCCACGTGCCTGACCAGACCTTGACTTTTAACAATTATTTTATCTTTATTTTAGAATTGTGGGGTACAAGTGAGAATTTACTACATAAGTAAGTTGCGTGCGGTAAAATTTGGGCTTCTAGTGGTCCCTCTCTCCCCCTGATCGTGGAGCAGGTACCCCAGTGTGTTGCCACCTGCCCCACATTCCTCCAACCTCTCACCCACCCCCAGCATCAGCAGTGTCCAGCATCTGCTGATCCCACCCTTGTGCTAATGTCACTAGTGATCAGGGCCCACTTATGAGCGAGAACATGCAATATTCAGTTCTTTGTTTCTGTGATCGTTCACTTAGCATGATGGTCTCCAGCTGCATCCATGTTGCTGCGAAGGCCATGATTTTGTTCTTCATGGCTGTGTAGTATTCAATTGTGTACATGTACCATGTTTCCTTTATCCAGTCTCCTTTCGATGGGCAACAAGGTTGATTCCTTGTTTTTGCTATTGTGAGTAGTGTGGCAGTGAATTGACCTATTTTTGAGGAGCGCAGGCCAGGTTATTTTGAAGACTGTTCCCAATGTGGGCTAGTGTTCCGTTTTCTCAAGGTGAGACACGGGCCATGCCCTTTTGGCAGGTATACGCAGAAATGCAGTTGTGTCCCTCTCAGCCCATGGTCTCAGGAGGCGTTGTTGTTTCTGCAAGACATTAAGAAGAAAAAAAAACATCTCTTTCCTGGTTCTCTATCTGTTTCCCCCTCCAGGCCTTTTCTCCTTCCTGCAGTTGGGGATTTCCATGCACATCATCTCCTTATCATGGAGAACTTTCCTTACCACACCTTTCTTTTATCTTTTTTTTTTTTCTTTTTTGAGTCAGGGTCTTACTCCATCTCCCAAGCTAGAGTACAATGGCACAATCATGGCTCACCATAGCCTTGACCTCCTGGGCTCAGGTGATTCTTCTGCCTCAGCCTCCTGAGTAGCTGAGGCTACAGGCACACGCCACCACCCCTGGGTACTTTTTTTGACTTTCTGTAGAGACAAAGTCTCACTATGTTGCCCAGGCTGGTCTTAAACTCCTGGGCTCAAGCAATCCTCCTGCCTCAGCCTCTGCAAGTGCTATAATGAACATCGGAGACTCAGAAGGGGAAGGGGGAAGGGGGGAAACAATGAAAAATCACCTGTAAGGTACAACGTGCACAGGTGGGGGTAGGGATACATTTAAAGCCCAGACTTCTCTGCCACTATTCAAGGCAATTATGTAACCCAAAACTATGTGCACCCCCTAAAGGTATTGAAATTAAATAGATAGGTGATAGATAGATAGATAGATGATAGATAGATAGATAGATAGAAATACATGATAGAGAGATAGATAAAAATAAAATAAATACATAAATCACAATTGTGGTGGGTGCTGTGAAGGAGAGAAGGCAGGGTGCTTTGAGAGAGCGCAAGGGTGAAACCCTAACACATTGGAGGGTTCCAGAAATCTCCTCTAGAGAGAGGTGTTTGGGCTGAAGTCTGAGGAAGAGTTGTCCAGCAGAGGAATGTGTGTGTGTGCATGAATGCCTGTGTGTATGTCTTGCCTGTGCACGTATAAGATGAACAGAACCATATTCTCAGTAAAGGAAACAGCATCTACAAGTTTTTCTGTGAATCAGGAAAACACTTGGTGAGTCCAGGTGCGGGAAAGCGGGTCTGAGTGACCCCCAGCTCTTCCCACGAACTGGGATGAGCCTATGGTCAGTCACCCCTGCCCTCACACAGCCCTGCTCAAGGACCCCTGTGTGCTGCACATCTCTTACCATTTCCCATGTATATGTGACATGAAAAAGAAGACCCTGGACAAAGGGACACATGGAAAGAGGGAGGCAGACGGTGCAATTGGCTTCAGACCATGGCAAGAAGTGGAACATGTCTAAGGGCAACTGGGAGCCACTGAAGTCTGTGGAGCGAGGGAGGAGCCTAAGGGCATGTGTGTTTCTGAAGACCACTGACTGTGGTGACATCAGGGGTCCCTGCAGGAGGCTCTTTGTCATCTACTTGGATGAGGATGCTGGGTTCCTATGAGTGCCCTTCCCTGGGGGACTCTTGCAGGCTCATTTCAGACACACACCTAAGCTTAATGGCCCCAGGGCAGATATATATATTTTTTCTGACGCAAGGAAACCAAGGCCCTTGGATGTGAGAGATTTATGGGCGCTGTCTCTAGGTCTCACAGGCACTTTATCATCCGTGACCAAGACGCCCCCTCTCCATTTGTGCACATGCTCTGCTCCTCCCAGAGCGACCCCTGACACATCGAGCCCCAGTGCTTGCCAGGGAGTGATGGATTATTCCAGCACCAGTGCTGTGGTACCTGCAGATGTGGGTGTTGGGGGCAAGAAGGGCTGAGCCATGTGCTCACCCAGGGCCTTGCCGGTGTTAGCGGATCTGTAGACAAGGGGGGCTGGCCCTGGCTGCTGTGTCTGGGGTCTGCTCCACTTCTGCTGTGTGTTGGAGCGCATGCCGTTCCACTTGTCATGGAAATAGGATGCAGGAGGATGTGCCCACAGCAGGAGGCAGCCTCCCAGGGACCGGAGAGCCCTTCTGGGAAGTGCATGGTGTCCTGGAGCTCGGCAACCCTGCCCACCCCCGGCTGAGCCTCCTTCTCTGAACCAGCCTGGAACAGGCTGGAAGGGGTCACACCAAGGCTTAGGGAACATCCAGATGAGATGACACCCACGCGTGGAGCCGTGCTGTGGGCTTCTGCAGAATTAAGAGCTACCGTTGGCTGGCACATAGCTTGCAAATATTTTCTTCCATTCCATGGGTTGTCTCTGTACTCTCTTGGTGGCTTCCTTTGCTGTGCAAACGCTTTTCAGTTTGATAAGGTTCTACACGTCAATCTTAGCTTTTGTTGTGTTTGCTTTTGAGGACTTGAATGCGAATCCATTGCCTACTCCGATGTCCAGGAGGGTGTTCCCTAAGTTAGCTTCTCCATGTGAGCGCAAGGGTGGGGATCGGCAGACGCTGGACACTGCTAGGGGAGGGAAGGGGGGAAAAGAGAGGGGGCACATGGCAACACAGTGGGTACCTGGTCCACTGTCGGGGGAGAGAGAGCTTGCTAGGAGTCCAAACCTCAACTGCACGCAACTTATGAGTAAATCTTCACTTGTATCCTACAACTCTAAAATAAAAATAAAAAAATAAAAAGTCCAGGTGTGGTGGCTCAAGCCTGTAATCCCAGTACTTTGGGAGGCCAAGGTGAGGGGATTGCCTGAGCCCACGGGTTTGAGAACAACCTGAGCACTTTGGCAAGAGCCCATCTCCACAATAAATAAAAAAATTAGCCAGGTATGGTAGCACGCGCCTGTAGTTCCGGCTACTTGAAAGGCTGAGGTGGAAGGATTGCCTGAGCCCTGCAGGTTGATGCTGGGGTGGCCATGAGTGTGTCATTGTACTCCAGCCTGGGCGACAGAGTGAGACTCCAACTAAAAAAAAAAAAAAATTGAAAAAATAGATAAATAAGTAAAAAGATCTCCCATTGGCAGTGGCCTCAATAGCTCCAGGCTGGGAGCGCTGGGGTCACCTGCCCCTGGGGGCATAGATGCGGTTCTTCTGCCTCAGGCTCAGAGGCGTGGGCTCTGGAGTCTGTTACTGTTGACAGCCAGGAACGCCTTTGCAGAAAGCCTTTGAGTGGCCACCACTTTCGACTCTGGCATCAACCAGGGCGTGAATGATAATAAATCTTCAGAAAGAAAGTGCCATGACTTTATGACTGCCATCCCAGCTTTGGGAGGCCCAGACATGGGCATTGGTTGAGTCCAGGAGTTCAAGACCAGCCCGGGCGACATAAGGAGACCTCGTCTCTACACATTTTTGGAAACAAACAAATAAATAAATAGACCCCCCTCACATGAGGGTTTCTACAGCCAGCCCAGGCAAAGGCCCCAATGCCTTCTTCTTTTAGAACTACACACCAGAACTCATGCCACGTCCGAGGAGCTTTTCCCAGGAGAACTGGTGCCGTGGTCTCGCAGAAGGAGAGATGCTCCCTCTGAGTTTTGCTTTGTGCAAAGTTTGTTTACAAAAAACCAAAGCCCTGAGCCCACTTACCTCAGGAAACCGCCCCGGATCCCAGCACCTGACAGGTGTCCAGGTAACCAGGTAGACGCTCTGAAAAGTGGCACTGTGAGAGTCAGATGGTGCGGGGGAGGGGGGTGGTGGTGTGTGGAGTGTGGAGTGGAGATGTCCATGGTGCTTTCTCTGAAGCTTCTGCTTCCCTGTTCTCAGTGCGAGTCCAGAAGCCAAAAGTCCTGTTCAGAGGTTCAGCTCAGTCTGGAGGGACAGCATCTGGCAGATATGGGGTCAGAGAACACATCCAGCAAGCCTGCCAGCCCGATCTCCATCTGCGTGTGTAAAGCCATGGGGGCAGCTAACGTATGACCAGCTGTAGGGTTAACTGAGTATCACAGGCTCCCTGTGGATAGCTGGAATAGTTAACTGAATAATTTCAGGGGCTCTGGGGCATAGGGGCTGTCTCTGGTTGTCTGGTACCTGGCTCTGGGGCAATTAGGGTGGGCGTTTATTGGCCCTATGGTCTGATAAGGGCAGTAGTTGGGGTGTGGACTCTCAAAGCTGCTCAAGAAGGAGATGGACTACCTCCAGCTAGAGTCCCAAATCTGGGACAAAACAGCACAACAAAACAAAACAAACAAGCTACACTACCCAGAATGGATTCTCTTTCTGGGGAAGCCCAGGGCCCCGTGGGTATAGAGCTCTGCTAAATAACTGGATTTCACAGCCAAGCAGGATGTGATGTGGACTTGGGTCCCCATATACTGATCTGGCAGTTCTAAAACATGGCCTCAAGTTCTTTGACATCCCTCCCATAGAGAGGTGGGGGTCTGTGTGTCTCTCCCCTTGTATGAAGGCTGTGTGGCTGCTAGATTGACCCATAGGATATGGCAGATGCTAGTTTTGCAGGTATTAAGAAATTATGTTTCACCTCTTGGAATGTTTATTCTTGGGGCCCAGCTGCTATATTGAGAGGAAGCCCCAGAGCTTTGGACAGGCCTGTATGGGGAACAGCTGACAGCCAGCACCGACTTGTTAGCCACATGAGCTACAGTAGACTCTCAGCTGCAGAAGAGCCATCTAGCTGAGCCCTGCCCACATTGAATGCTCCTGAGCAAAACAGGTGCTTGTGGTTCTTTCAGCTATTGCATTTTGGTTTGCTAAGCAGCAACAGATAAGCAGAATGGCTGGGGCATCCCAGGGATCTCTGGTCACATATGGAAGCCAAGAAAGGTTCCCTGTGGTAGGGGCGGGTTCACAGGGTTCTGAGTCTGGGAAGAGGAAGATGACCTGGAATCTGCCTCTTACATATCATTTTGGACTGGCATATGGACTGGTGGCTTACAGATCATTAGCTCTGAGTGTTAGATACTGTCTACGCTCCCTGCCCATCTTCTGCAGCATCCAGAAGTTGAAGTCTGACTGTCTCTTAGGTGAGAAGTTCTGAATCTGAGAGGCTTCATTTTCTCACCCCCAAACTCCCTCTTTGTAATGTGTACCCACTGCTTTCAGTGCTGAGATCCCATGGGAAAAGACCCTACATATCTTGAGTGCTCTCTCTCAGGTACTGTATAACTTAAATCCCCAATTTTAATTCTATCCATTGTAGAAGGCTTTCATCTTGGCCCACTTTATAGGATGGCAATACTGAGGCTCAAAGAGGCCCTGGAGTCACTCACCAAGGCCATAAAGTTCCGAGGCAGTGTTGGAGGGAGGATTTGAAACCATAGCAGTCTGATACCCAAACTCATGTCCCACCCAGGTTGTCCCTCCTTTTCCATTCTTCTCAGGACAGGCCCCGAGACAGGCGAACCTAGTGGCTGCCCTGGGACTCTCTTATCCAGGCAGCTCAGGGTGGCCACCTGGCCTACCCTGTCCTTCTTCCAAGGTCCCAACTCTCCTGCTGTCTCCTGGGAGGCAGGACTGAGTAAGGACATCTCCATATCACTCCCTGCAGCAATTTCTAACTGTTGGTGCTGAGGCGGCCTCCATTAGGAGGGAAAGCACTTCTTAAATCTGTCTCTCTGATGCACACACATATGCATATGCATGTATGCACACTTGCACACACATATATGCACACATGCACATGTACACCCACATAGAGACACACATGTATGTGTATGTTCACAAGCACATGCAAAACACACATACCCACACACGTGCAAATATGCACATATGTGTATTCACACAGAGACACACATGCGTGCACACATGCACAAGCACATGGACACATGCATAAGCATGTGTACACATATGCATAATGCATACACATCCATATGCATGCACAAATGTACACACATGCACACATGTATGCTCACACACGCACAAGAACACACACACATACACATAACTGTGCACAATGCAGGTATTCTCATATACATGCACACATGTGAACTTACACAGAGGCAAACAAACATGCACACGTGCATAAGAACAGAGACACATACACAAGCACATATAGACACAATGCATACATGCAGAGATGCACACATATGCGCTCACATAGAAATACATGCATACATGCATTCATAAATACTACACATATACACACAGTACATACACATCCACACACGTGCACTCTTATGGAGACACCCATGCATGCCCATGAGCACAAGCACATGGACACATGCACAGGCACACACAATGCACACACATTCACATGCATGCACAAATGCTCACATGAGCACTCAGAGACACATTCACAAGCACGTGGACACATGCACACACAGCATACATGTGCACTCACACACATGCACAAACACACCAGAGCATGCACACACTCATGTGCACACACATGCATACTCACACAGATGCACGGACAGAGTCTCTCGGCTCCTCACCGTCTGGGCCCTCCCTGCTCTGCGGGCATCTGGGTCTCTGCCTGCCTTCACCAGTGGATGCAAATGGTGGTGACTGCCCCCCGACTGACAGCCTCCTTGAAGAGCCCTCCCATCCTGCACCTCCTGGCTATTCATGGTCGACACACCTAGGTCATTGCGCGTGGGCCCGGGAGAGGTCCTAGCTCTCAATGCTGGGTCCATGTAGGGCCTGCCCCATTTCCTCTTCCAGAAGTGCCCTTTCTTTCTCTACACAGGCCAGCTGTCACCCCTCTTACTCCACCCCCTCAAATGGGGGATTGGGCTTGTTGTCTCTGTCCTCCCTTATCCTTGAAGCTTCTATCCTGCTCACTCCTCCATTGCCCCCCCACACACCATACCTGGGGACATGTTTCTTTCTGCCCCTCGTATACAGCAAGTTGGTTCTATATCAGTCTTTGCATTTGCTTTTCCCTCTGTGGGACACCCTTCCCAGATCTGCCCACACAGGGCTCATTCCCTCTGTATCTCTCCCTCAGGTACCCCCTGGGCACTGGTGGCTGGAGTACCCACTACCCAAGTTGCCCCTCCTGAAATACCTTCTCTTATCTTCAGCATCTAAAATCAAGTCCTTCATGTATTGGAGTTTGTGTCTCTTGTCTGCATCTTGTCTTAGTCTATTCAGGCTGTGATAACACAATACTATTGACTGGGGGTCTTGGAAACAACAAACACTTATTTCTCACAGTTCTGCAGCTGCACATCCAAGATCAAGGTGCCAAAGGACTGGTGTCTGGGGAGGGCCCACTTTCTGGTTCACAGATGGCGTCGTCTTGCTGTATCTTCACATTGGTGGAAGAGGTGAGTTGTCTCTCTGGGGCTTCTTTTATAAGGACACAAATCCCATCCGCAAGAGTCACGAGGGTGCCCCCCTCATGACCTCATCACAAGGATTCTCTGGGCCTTTTTTAGGGGGAGTCTGGGTCTCACTCTGTTACGCAGACTGGAGTGTAGTGGCACAATCACGGCTCACCACAGCCTCAGCCTGCTATACTCAGGCAATCCTCCTGCCTCAGCCTTCCAAATAACTGGAACTATAGGCACATGCCACCACATCTGGCTAATTTTTTTTTTTTGAGTTGGAGTCTCACTCTGTCGCCCAGACTGGAGTGCAGTGGCCGCTCCCTGCCACCGCAACCTCGACCTGCTGGGCTCAGGTGATCCTTCCGCCTCAGCCTTCAAGTAGCTGGAACTACAGGCGCGTGCTACCATGCCTGGCTAATTTTTTGATTTATTGTAGAGATGAGGTCTCGCCAAGTTGCCCAGGCGGGTCTCAAACCCGCGGGCTCAGGCAATCCACTCACCTCAGCCTCCCAAAGCGCAGGATTACAGGCTGAGCCACCGAGCCCGGCTAATTTTTTGATTTATTGTAGAGATGAGGTGTCACCAAGTTGACCAGACTGGTCTCAAACCCCTGGGCTCAGGCAATCCTCTTATCTTGGCTTCCCAAAGTGCTGGGATTATAGGTATGAACCACTGCACCCCTCTGGGGCCTCTTTAATAGGGGCACTAATTCCATCCACAAGGATGCCACCCTCATGACCTCATCACATCCCACAGGCCCACCTCCCACCTTCAAATGCCATCACTTTGGGGGTGAGGTTTCCATTGCAGCCCTGTGAGCCTCAGGAGGAAAGAATTTCTGTCTTGCTCAGTCTGGGGCCTGGTACACAGTTGGTGCTTACTAAATAGTGGCTAACTGAATTGTAGCTAATGCTGGAAGTCAAGATGGCTGAGAGGAGGGAGACTTCCTGGTGCATAAACTCAGCCCACCTCCGTGAGAGGAGGGATTTGGGACAAGAGGATTCTTCCTGTAATACAGGTGAGGAGTGAGGTATGGGTGGGCCACCAGGTTACACAGTGGGGCTTTCTCCCATCCATGGGAAGAAAGCCTCTATAGACTAGACCTGGGCATTATTGAGATGAAGTGGATCTGGAATCTTGGGTAAAAGTAAAATGCCTTAATTGCAAGGAAGGGACCCCAAAAAACTCAGAATTTATTTATAAGAAATTGTGTATTGATTCTCATCTGTTTAAACTTCAGTCACCTTTAACGTCCTCTCCGTTGGATGCAATACACCTATCAAGACACTTTTTCCACTGCTCAAAACAGTTTTTGAATTTGTTGATTTTGATGCCTTTTGGTGCTTCTGCCGTTTTTGGTTTCACTTTTCCCACATCAACCAAGTGTTTCCCTTTGAGGACTTTTTTCATCCGGGGAAACAACAACAAAAAGTCACTCAGGGTGAGATCAGGTGAATAAGGAGGGTGGGGCACAGGGGTCATGCTGGTTTTGGTCAAAAACTGCTGAACGCTCAGCGTGGTGTGGGCAGGTGCACTCGCAAATCACCCATCACGAAATGGGCGAACCCATTGAAAAGCCTCTTGCAAAAAAAAAGTTCATTGAAGCTGATTGTAGCCTTTCACAACAACACTAGCTGGTACACTGATGCTGATGGGTTCCTAGAACACTCACTTAGCAGGGAAAGCCTGTACGACAAGGGACCCGCCCTCCAAAAGATAATTCTGAGTATCTTTTGGGTCCCCCTTGTATTTATTTTCTGACAGCTACTCTTCTGGCGATTTTGAAACACGCTCCTCGGACGTTGAGTGCTAGGGCTCTTCCCTGGGCCATGAGTGTCAGGAGTTGATTGATTGCGATGAAAAATGGACCAAGAGGAGGGCCCTGATTGAGAAATTCTCCTGATAAGCATTCCAATGCCTCCCCAGATTGATTTCAGATACCACGGTCCCTGATAAAGTGGAAATTTACAGTCTTCTTTCTCAAATCCCTCCTCGGGTCTATGATCGATTCAACAGATGGTGTTTCTTTAGGCTACCTTTAATAGCCCCAGAAATTAAATTAGTAAAAAATGGAGAACTCCCATCATATTAAAAGTCATCTGTGGCTCCAGGACTCTGGTAAATTTCCATCCACGGAGACAAACTTATATGAAAAGAAGTTGGAAATGAGATTTTCCTGCTGTAAAATGAAAATGCATATCTGTCCACCACCCTCGGGGACAAGCCTGGGAGTCTGGGGCTGTGGCTGGTGGGAAGGCCACGGGCCCGGGCTGCTGCCACGGCAGTGGGGATAACAAGGGGTACCCGCCTCTGTGTTTATCCAGATGGGGCAGGCATGTGTCTCCCTTCGTGAGGACAAAATGCTGACTTGGCAAAGGTGTCACTTATAGCCACATGGAGTTAGCGGCATGGGGTGGAATCACTTCTTTTTTTTTTTTTTTTTTAGTTGGATTCTCACTCTGTAGCCCAGACTGGAGTGCAGTGGCCGCTCCCGGCCATCGCAGCCTCTACCTGCTGGGCTCCAGCGATCCTTCCACCTCAGTCTTCCGAGTAGCTGGAACTACAGGCGTGTGCTACCACACCTGGCTAATTTTTGATTTATTGTAGAGATGAGGTCTTGCTTGCCCAGGCGAGTCTTGAACCCACGGGCTCAGGCAATCCACTCACCTCAGCCTCCCAAGGCGCGGGATGACAGGCTGAGCCACTGAGCCTGGCTGGAACTACTTCTTACAGCCACACCACGTCAGACTCCCAAAAGAGGCTTTTCAAGGCAGGCAGGAATGTCTTTCCCAGTGGAGGGACAAGGAAGTAGGGCGCTAGGTCTATTCTCACTGTCCCAATTTTGACAAGCTGGGAGGAGGGGACACTCAGCCCCTGCTGTGTGTGTCTTGGAACCCTAAACCCAGGCCTGTTCCCCTGCCCAGGGAGTCCACATTCTTGGGGCCACGTGGATCAGAAGTCCCTAAGGTCAAGGACTCTTCCTGTCAGAGGCCGATGTCACCTTCCAACAAGCAGCAGCCAGTGGTCTCTGGCCGTTCTCCATCATGGTGCTGGACATGGCGACCTCAGATGGCTCCTGATGCCACTGTCCGTTGACTTCTGGCGGCACATTTATGTCAAGTCAAGCCATCTGCTAGACTGAAGACTTTTCACATGAACACATTCCCAGCTGACGTTCAGAGCAGGATTATTTGGGTCAAAGCACATCTCATGGTGACAAGTCCCAGACCCCCCATTTTCCTCCGGGGAACAGTCTCGGAAGTACTTCACACTGTGTGGGATTTTGAAGCCTGATGCCGGCGTTATGAGAAACTTTGTACGTGCCCTTGACGTAGTTTGGATGAGGGCTCAGCCCCCGTATTCCCACTTAAATTGTGTCATGCGTTCCGTCTGAAATCCGTAAGGATGAAGCATGTGTTCCGTGCATAATAGGTTTTGGGAAAGTGGTATTTTTCCTCCACAGATGGATTTTTATTTATCACAGATTGATTCCTGTTTTGTTCACCTAGTAGTGTGGGATTTCCTACTGGTTCATGCTTAAGATCTTCAAAACTGGGCCAAGAGACCCCCCTTTCACAAAATCCCTTCCTCCCCAACAAGCCCACGCCCACAAACACACACAACCAAGAGGCACCATAGGTGAGTTCCTTTCTGTAAATTTTGCCGAATGTGAGAGGTCTCTACTGACCATGACCCTGGGAAGGTGAGACCATTGTCCTCATCCTCTGACAAGATATGCACTTTCCCAGACCCTCTTTCAACCAGACATCTGACCACACATTCACGGCACCACTGAGGCCTAGATCCCCACCATTTAATGTCAACTCACAGCCTCTCCTTTTGTGACAGGGGACATCTGAGTTTCTTTCTTTTTTCTTTTTTGATTCAGAGTCTCTGTTGTGCAGGCTGGAGTGCAGTGGCACAATCCTGGATACTTCAGTCTCCATCTCCTGGGCTCATGTCATCCTTCCTCTTCAGCCTCCCAAGTGGCTGGGACCACAGGCACACACCACCACCACACCTGGCTGACGTTTGCGGTTTTTTTTTTTTTTTAGAGATGCAGTCTTGCTGTGTTGCCCAGTCCGGTCTCCAACTCCTGGCCTCAAGAGATCCTCCCTCCTCAGCCTCCCAAAGTGCTGGGATTATAGGCGTGAGCCACGGCGCCTGACCGACAAGTGAGTTTCGGTTACGATTTCTTGCTGCTGGGATGAACAACAGGACATCCCCAAGGTTTCCTTGTGGAGTGGCCTTTGTATGTGAGTGGTCAGGAAGGGTCTTCCATGGGGGGAGCGGATGCCTCCTGGATCAGTGGCTTGCCAAAAAGACCCAAACTAGCCAGTCAGGGGAAATTCGAGAGTGGGGTCCCTGGGCTTCCTCTCATACTCCCCTCCTGGAAGAAGGATTTCAGGCCTGGAGACACAGTGAGGAATGCAGCTCCCATGGAAAAAAGCGCAGGGGAGATCAGACTCAGGATGGCATGTTTCCTCTCAAATCGTTTCCAAATACTGCCTGTTTCTTCCAAAGCCTCCCTCCGCAAAGCTGTGCTGGGAAGCCACACAGTTGCAAGCTAAGCTCCCTCCCTGCCCACCTCCCCCCACATGTTGGAAGTTGGCTTCGCTCCCATGTGGAAAGTTCTTCATTTCTGTAGGGAGACTGAAGACAGTTACGTTTTTTCAGCCAGGCAATGCGGCCCCATCACTTCTCCATCAGTGGGTGCTGCCTGCCGAGAAGCCCCACTCCCCGACGTGCACGCGCTGTGACAGGGGATGCTTGGCGCTCGAGCCTCATTCCAAGCAGACATCTCCTTGTCTCCTGTGTCCTGCTGGAGAAATCTGAGAGGGTTGCCTAGACTCCTCGCCGCACCCTGTGCTTCCTCTCCCTAAGGACTGCGCTCTGGCCCCTAAGCACGAGGCGCCATAGAGCGTGACTTAGATGGAGACTCCAGGCCAAACGGACCTGCCTGCATCAAAGGCTGGCTACGCGGTGTCCCAGCTGTGTGGCCACCATGTGCCACTTGGCTTCTGTGAGCCTCAGTCTCCTCCTCTGCAAAATGGGAAACTGACTGGCTCCGGGGTCGTGGGACTGTCGTGCGGATGAAAGGGATCAGGCGTGATGGCACTCCCAGAGCTTAGGGCGCAAGTTAGGCTCCACGGAGGGATCTGACTCGTTTAGGTGGCTTTGAACATGAAGTCCAACTCAAACCTGCTCCAACAACGAGAGCCCTTCTAACTGAGGCACCAAAGGCCTTGAACCGGGACCTGTGGTCTGCTTTATGTCTGCGGTCACCTGGGGACCCTCCCCCACCCAGAGCTGTGGGCTGTGGGGTGAGGTCCTCTGGGCCTGGGCAGCCTTACTGCTCCCACTCTGTTCCAGTGGGGCACACAGGGTTGGAAATGCCGCAGTGACTCCAGCTCCACCAGGTTCATGAAGCAGCACTTTCTTCTACACGTTGTTGCCCTCGGCTGACAAAGAACAGATGCTTCTGCCCAGCTGGCAAAAGTCTCCCTCCATGGGGTGGGGTCAGGCAGAGATGTGTCTTGTACTCAACGTGACCATAACTGCCCTCTGCGGGGTGACTTAGCACAAAAACTCCCCACCCCCACCCCTGTTGGCCCAGACACACCCTTGCTCTTCTGTCTGCTGATGGAGAGGGCTCAGCCAGCCACCCCTGGGTCAGCTGGTGAACACTGTCACCGCCCCCCCAGAGGTCCCCAGTTTTGTCCAGTGGGGGCTGGGAAGGATGGAGACCGCTGGCTGGCCGGCTGACCACACAGCAATGGGCTCCTTGGAGGTGATGGCATTGGCGGGCCCATAGTCACGTTTGGCTGTGAGACCCTTCCCAGCACCTCCATCAGAAATACTCTCTCTCATCATGCCCAGTCAGGTTCCCCGTTTTGTCTTCTTTATAGAAATTGCATGGGCTGAAGGTGCTCATTTTTTTTTTTTT
>CAUYQG010027690.1:0-24384 GCA_963574415.1 Tarsius wallacei | reverse complement strand
TTTGTTTTATTAATGATGGCCATTCTTACTGGGGTTAGGTGGTATCTCAATGTGGTTTTGATTTACATTTCTCTGACGATGAGTGAGGCTGAGCACTTTTTCATGTGTCTGTTGGCTGCCTGTATATCTTCTTTTGAGAAGTGTCTATTCATGTCTTTTGCCCACTTTTTAATGGGGCTGTTTGTTTTTTCCTTTTGGCGCATTTGAGTTCCTTGTAGATCCTAGATGTTAGGCCTTTGTCAGATATACAGTTGGCAA
This sequence comes from Tarsius wallacei, assembly GCA_963574415.1. Lineage (NCBI taxonomy): Eukaryota > Metazoa > Chordata > Mammalia > Primates > Tarsiidae > Tarsius > Tarsius wallacei. Next base: position 24,126 of record CAUYQG010027690.1, on the reverse strand, counting down.
ATATTTTTTCCCATTCTGTGGGCTGTCTCCCTGCTCTCTTGATGGTTTCTTTTGCTTGAGAACAACATTTCTTGAAGAGTGTTCTTAGGCAAAGTTATTGGTTTGGCAGGGGATGAATAAAGATAAACAATTGCAATAAAATTACATGTAAAATATATAGTTGTTTTTACATTCATTAGAATATAAATTTGAAGTGAGAAGTGGTGATAAATGAGTCTGCACAGGTAGATAATGATAATGGGAACACTGATGTCACATTCTTTACATGCCAGGCATGACAAGTTTAACATGGATCATCTCATTTAATCTTTAAAACTTCGAGGCAGGTATTATTAGAGTGAAATTGAAAAAATGTGTAACTTGCTTAAGGTCACGTAACAACAAAGCGGTAGTACCAGGACTCAGATTCGTGTCTACTTGTACCTAAGTGCAAGCTTTAAACCACTGCATTGTGCTAAGGTAAATGGGGCCTAGCTGTAGCTCTGTATAGTGTAGCAATCCCTTTAATGGAAACAAAGGGCATCGCAACGAACCACCATCATAGCGTCAAGAACTTAGAGCACCTTGCACCACTAAATCCTGGAAGGCCGAACAATGTACATTAGGGCTATCCTTGGGGGACAGGAGAGCTGTGCAGGGCCACAAGAGAGACATCAAAATAATGGCCAGCTCAGCTCAGTACTAGGTTAGGGAAGCGAATGCGAGATGGTAAATAAAACTATAGATCGGAGGCTGGAAAAAAGGTATAACTCAAGACATAGCTAATGTGAATACAAAAAAGATGAATTCAGACTGAATACTGCAAAATCAGAATTCTCTGACTGATGTGTAGTTTAGCCCACTCCTATTGAGCCAGGATCAACACCTTAAAGAAGTTTGACAGAAAGAAAGAGCAAGAGAGAGAAATTAAACTACATATGATATAGTCTCATTATAAATGACTTAGGACATTCAATTAACTCATAAAAAAAAGAAAATTTACCTTCTAAAGAAAACCACAGTTAACATTTTGATGTTTTTCCTTTTAGATGTTTCTCTTCTGGATAAAAGGTTTGCATACTTTTTTTTTTTTTGAGTCAAGGTCTCACTCTGTCCCCCGCTGGTGTGCCGTGTCACCATCATGGTTCACCACAGCCTCCAATGCTTAGGTGCTCTTTTCATCTCAGCCTCCAGAGTAGTTGGGACTACAGATGCATGCCATCACATTTGGCTAATTTATTCGATTTTTGATAGAGACAAGTTCTCACTGTGTTGCCCAGACTGGTCTTGAACTCCTGGGCTCAAGTGATTCTCCCACCTCGGCCTCCCTAAGTGCTGGGATTTTAGGAACGAGCCACTGCGCCTGGTGGATTTACATATTTTTACACCGATGTATTAAACTATTTTTGTAGTTTAGTGTCGGCTTATTTTTTTTAATATAACATAAGCATATTCTACATTATAATGTTTTTAAGCATTGTTTTACATATGTAATATTCTATCATTTAAATGTATAGTTATTTACCTTTTCCTTTGATTAGACATTAGAGGATTAGCATTTAGCAATTTTAGCTGTCATTCTCTGATGTTTTTCCTTTCCATTTTAGGACTATTTTCTCCCAGGTATCCCAGGTAGAATTTGCAGGTTTTAGGTTAAAGACAGACTTTGACCTTTGACACATGTTGCCAAATTGTTTTCACTTCCCAGCAGTGTTTGAGGGTACAATTTACACTCATTATCAGCACTGGGCATTTTCACAAAAGTAAGACACAAAACAAATAAAAATTACGCAGAAAATGGCAATCTATTGTTTGAAAAATTGCATGTCTTTGATTCCTACTAAGCTAGATATTTTTACAAAAAATGGCTAGTTGTTTGTGTTTTATTTTTTTAGTGGAGTTTCTCTGTACATGCTTTGCCTATTTATCTTTTGAGATCTCCTCCCCTTTCTTATTGTAAAGCATATATTGCGCATGCAGAAGAGTATATAAAACATATGTACAATGTGAAGTATAATTATATAGTGAACTTCTGTGCAACTGATACAGGGACCCATTAATGTCCCACCATGTTATCACAGCCCCTAGAGAAGGGCATGGCAGGGATTCAAGCACTCTTGCACATTCCTGAGCACATTACTGAGAGTCTCCTTGGTCTTCTAAATCCCTCTTTATACATTTTCTTTGAACTACATAGTATCTATGTAATCGTTAAGTCTTGTGATTTGTACAACTTTTGCAATGCATGATGTCTAAGGCCTGGTAAACTTCCTTTACTCTAAATGTCACCATCTAAATGTAAAATGTGGCTGTAACTTGAGCTCTATTCAACGCTGGTCACGTGGGTAACGTATAGGTACTGACAACTCTGGACTTTAAAAGTGAGCTGTAAAAGCCTGAAAGGTAAGACCGGTCGCGGTGGCTCAAGCTTGTAATCCCAGAACTTTGGGAGGCTGAGGAGAGAAAATGGCCTGAGCCCAGGAGTTCGAGAACAGCCTGGGCAACTTGGGGAGACCTCGTCTCTACAATAAATCAAAAATAAGCCTGGCATGGTAGCGTGTCCCTGTAGTCCCAGCTACTTGGAAGGCTGAGGCAGAAGGATGACCTGAGCCCAGCAGGTCGAGGCTGTGGTGCCTCTGTACTCCAGCCAGGGCAACAGAGTGATACTCTGACTCAAAAAAAAAAAAAAAGCCTGAAGAGTGATCAGAACCATTTTAGAAAGACCTCGAGTCTGGCTCTGTTCCCTGGATTCGAACTCAGAAATAAACTTCTACCAGTTCACTGCCTCTTTGATTTGCTGGTATAAAGGGGAGCCAGTGGAGTGTGACTGGGACCATAACAAGATGGCACCCTGAGGCCTTGGTGAGAATTCGCTACATGATTACTTTGGATGATAAGAAAAAGCTCTTAGAAAACCCTCTATTGAGTAGAGAACATATCTACCCTACACTGAGTGGGAGAATACAGAGAATCAACATGTAAGAAGGGTTACAATAAAGAGGTTGTGGCAGTTGTTCTAGGTGAGACATAGTAAGAACCAAATCAGGGCTGTGACAGAAACCAGAATGAGGGAAGAGCTGTTGGTTGTCTCTTGCCACTATAATAAATTACCACACATTTAGTAGCTTAAAACAGAGTCTGAAATGGTTCTACGGGGCTAAAATCAAGGGGTTAGCAGAGCTGTGTTTCCTCCTGATGCTTCAGGGAAGAATTGGTTTCCTTGCCTTTTCCATCTTTTCTGCGTTTCTTGGCTGGTGGCTCTCCCTTGCATTACTCTGGCCTCTGACCCTGTTGTCACATCTTCTGATGGTGATCCTTCTGCCTCCCTCTTACAGAGACTCTCATGATTACACTGGATTTGGCTCATCCAGATACTGCAGGATAGTCTCCTTAGCTCAAGAGCTTTAATGTATCACATCCGCAAAGTCCCTTCTGCCATGTAAGGAAATATACTAACAAGTTTGGGGGATTAGGACGTGGACATCTTTGAAGGGCCATTGTGCCTACCACAGCGGGTGAATTGAAGAGAGTATTTAGGAGGATGTATTAATTCATGACAATGGCATGGGATGAGTGGGAGAAAAAGTAAACAACTCCCAGGTGAGCAACAGGAAATCGGGACTTTAGAGATATTTGGAAGATGAGAAACCTGCGATGTTGACTGAGGAGGACGTGCCAGAAATGAAAACTGGGACCAGAGTCAAGTGTCCCAGGAATCAGGGGAACAGAACGATGGCTTTTACTCTCTGCTACCCATTTGGTATCAGCAGAGAGGAGTGAGCAGATGTTCCTTCATACCTTTCACCAAAAGTAAGAGAGTTTTCATTTGCATGATCAGTTTCCATTGATCCATGGGATCTTATTTAAATAGGGGATTTTACGATCAAATTGTATTTACATTTTGAAAACCTTTAAAGTAGAAATTTTGATGTGGGGTGAATGGTGAATTTCACCCAGTCACTTGGCTAGAGTGTGGTGTGAATGTAGCCAAGTAAGCAGTTACTATTATGTTGACCAATTCACATGATTAATAAGCATGAATGTGCCCTGTATTCCCACAGCGTCTATACATTGCTCTATGGTGGATAGCACTTTTCATAGTCTATTCTCATTTTCATTTTACCTTCCTTGTCTCCCCCTCTGATTGTGAACATACTAAAAATCTCTCCAGTGACTTTCATCTTTGTATTGCAAGAACAAAAAACAAAAAAAATGAAGAAAATTTTATTCACTAGAGTTCATCTTAGGGAGAAGATTGCCTGTTTTCAAGAACAGAGAGACAAATCTTGAAAACATGCTTGAACAAAATAAGATACCTCCTGAACTACTAAGCAGGAGAAAGAAGAGGTAAGTTGTTTCTGAGGAGAAAGAAGGAAAGGAAGAATGTTCTGAACAAAGAATAAAGAGATAAATAATGAGTAGCAAAAGAAGACAGATTTTATAATGTGATTCTATGACCCATAAATTGTCGATATTGTTTCTATGCTTATAAATCCTTTTCTTTAAATTAGTATTTGATAAAAAAGTTCTGAATTTTTGGTTGGCTTATACAAAGTAAAACAGAGACAGTGAGTATAGAGCAGATATCTGAAAAAAGTACCATAAAAATGTAATTAAAGAATTTTAAGAGATCACAATGAAGCTTTGAACTTTCACAGGCCAAAGGTATTTGGAATAGAAATTTTTGGCCCAATGGGGCCAAGTAGAAATAAAATATGAGCCATAAAATACAAGCTATCAATACATATATAATTTTAAATATTACAGTTGTCACATTAAAAAAGTAAAAATAAATGGGTCATATTAATTTTAATATCATATTTTATGTAACACAATGTATCCAAAAACATTATCTTAGTATGTAATCAATATAGAAATTATTTTAAAGATATTTTACATTCCTTTTGTTGTGTTAAGTTTTTAGAGTCTGGTGTGCATTTGTACTTATAGCATATCTCAGTTTCAACTAGCCACATTTCACGTGCTTAATAGCCACATGTGGCTTGCCGCTTCCATATTGGACATCTGTGAAGCAGGTTTACTGTGACTGGTATTAATCCCAGGGGAGGACTCTAACTACCTCTCCACTACCATGCAGTGGTCTTAATCCACCTGCATGAATCCAAAACAGAGAACACTCACACAAGTTAAACAAAGCATTTTATTATTCACAGATGGGTAGCAAAGGTCAATACATGCCCGGGATTTGTGGTAAGCTAGTCTCCCGAGACTCAGGAAAGCTGCCCAGGGCGGATGGAGTCTCATATTCCTGTGCCTCGTATTACACCACAGCTGAAATGTGCTCTATTCTGGATTTTATGCCCAGGGCTGACTTGACTAGCTGAGCTAAGTTATTGCAGGCATTTGTTCTAGGAAGGTGGGAGCAAAATCCAAGCTATTCCAGTAAGTTTCTCCTTATCTAAGGACAGTATAGCCCCAGCATACTCTACAGCTACTCTGAGAAGTACAAGTAAGAAAGGAAGGGAGAGCTGCAATGCCAAGGCCACCCGGGGACTTGCTTACCAACATCAACAATCTAGACCTCTATAGTGTAGGTAACCTGCATTCAATACTAAGAATTTATTTTTTAGGACTTTTCTGGGATTGATGAACTTGGATCCAATATAAAGCTGAATTTTGGATGATAGTTAAGCAGTAATACATTCATGCCATAGATGCCTAACTGTGGGGTGTATCAACTTAGCATAAATGAACACACAGTTTCTTGAGGAGGGAAAAATGATGAAGCATCAGATCTTCAATCTATTTTATTTCTTTACCCCCAAAAGAATAAAGATGACTCAGTCAGGTCTTCTTATACACATTCAAATTACAGACCTATTGGGAGACACATCAATTGTATCTAGTGGTAGGGAAGACTTTCTCTAAGGAATGCTTTGAGCCAGAAGCACCTAGTCTGTCAATGACTGCTTATAGCAAAACTGTTGATTGCTGGGAATGGAAACTATAGATGTGTGGGCATAAGTTTCTAGAAAATTTCATGAAACCTATTTTGTTAGAAAATGAAGACATTGGGCCACTGCCTTGCTAGACTCTGGTGTGGCCATGTGCTCTTTGAGTTATGGCTGTCACCATGCTTTTTGGCTTTGGTCCCCTCCCACACCTTGGGGAGGTGAATCTTCTCTCTCCCTTCTCTTTCTCTCTCCAATATACTTTTAAATAAATTTTTCTTTCTTAAAAAAAAAAGAAAATGAAGATTTTTATGATTAAAAGAGTTGTTCTATGTATGTACAAGGGGTGGGCAAAAACCCAAAATTTATTTATATAAAATTGTGTATTTATTCTTACATGTTTAAATTTCAGTCACCTTCAAAGTGCTCTCAATTTGTTGCAAGACACCTATTAAGATGCTTTGTTCACTGCTCAAAACAGTTTTTTGAACTTGTTCATTTTGATGCTTTTTAGTGCTCCTGTCATTTTTGTTTTGGTTTGGTGTTTTTTTGTTCGTCTCTTTCACATTGGCAAAATGTTTCTCTTTGAGGACTTTTGCTCATCCAGGAAAATAAACCAAAAAAAAAAAAAAAGTTGCTCAGGGCAAGATTGGGCGAATAGGGGTGGTAGGATATGGTGGTCACACTGTTTTGGCCAAAAATAGCTGAGCACTCAGCATGGTGCATTGTCATGGTGAAACAACCAGTCACCTGTTTGCCGACTCAGGATGTTTTTTCTGTAATACAGTGTCTCACTCTCACCACAACAGTAACTGGTACACTGATGCCGATGGGTTCTTAGAACACTAACCTAGCAGGGGAAGCCTTGCTACAAGAGGCCTGCCCTTCAAAATAATTCTGATTTTTTGAGGGTCCCCCCCAGAGTGTTGTTGTGGGCACTATTAGAGAGCTCATAAATTAATCAAGGCCAGAAAGTATTCTGATGCGGTGAGAAGATAGGAGGACATCTACACTACGAGTCCTGAACTTCTTGCTTTGCCTGTGTCGTAGGTTATTCTTAAACTCAGAATTATTAGAAATGCTTGATATGTTTGATTCATGTGAGTCTGTGAGTCTGGTTTGATTATTAGTCCATTGTGGATTTTTGTTGGAAGATTGAAGTATTTAAAATGAGGTGTATGACGATACACAGGGTGACTTGGTTGCAGATAATCCCCAATTATTCAGCAAGTGTTTGAACACCTAGTAGAAATTATTTTATCTGGAGTGCCACTGTCCTAAATGGTAGCCACTAGCCACATGTGGCTGTTTAAATTTAAATTGGCCGAACGCAGTGACTCACGCCTATAATCCCAGCACTTTGGAAGGCCGAGGTGAGAGTATTGCCTGATCCCACAGGTTCGAGACCAGCTTGGGCAACTTGGTGAGAAGACCTCATCTCTACAATAAATCAAAAAAACTAGCCAGGTGTGGTGGCACATGCCTGTGGTTCCAGCTACTTTGAAGGCAAAGGCAGAAGGATTGCCTGAGCCCAGCAGGTCGAGGCTGTGTTGGCTGTGAGCGTGCCACTGCACTCCAGCCTAGGTGACAGAGTAAGACTCTGATTCAAAAAAAGAAAGAAAGAAAGAAATTGAAATTAACTGAAATTTTTAAAAGTTAAAAATTGAGTTCCTCATTACAGAAAGTTGTACTGAACAACGTTATTCTAAGATCGGAGATATTAGTGGAAACCGTGAACTAGAAAGGGAACTTCGTTTTGAGTTATGAACATTCCAGTGAAATATGGCATAGGTATCAGGTATAAAAGTAAGACAAAACTTGTTTGGGTTTTAAGACATGAGGGAGATTGGAGAAAAGGAGATAGGTATAAATAAGGGCTTAGAAAGATGGAAGCAGGAATGTTTGTGGGTGTGTATACTGTCGAAGAAACTAAGTTTTCTTTTTGAATAAGCCTGGCAGTAGATGGTGCAAAGATAAAGTAAGACTATGGAATTGCAGCAATTGAGGGGAAGGCATTGGCTTTTCTACTATTTTAGAATTTGTGGTATGTTCTCACTCATAAGTGGACCTTGACCAATTATAACACAATAAGAAAGTGTTTGGTGGTAACGGGAAACTGTCAGGGAAGTGGAGGTGGGATTGGCCGTTGAGGGAAACTGCTAGGGGAGGGAGGGACATACCTCATCGACAAGGGTACCTGCATGATCAATGTTTGTATACACAACCCTGAATTGTACCCCACATCTTCATAATAAAATAATAATAATAATAATAGAGTTTGTGATCCAAACTCTAGCTCTATATCCCAAAGAGAAACAGGGGAGGTACACCTAATATTTGGATCATTTTAGTACATTGCATGTGCCTAACATAAATGTGTCCTCAACAAAATGGTCAAATGAATGGATTAATTCAATCCCAACTGACTGTCTTGGAGCAAATTTTGTTCATGGGCAACTATTAGCGTGTAAAAGGTGAAGCCAGCACAATCTTTGACTTGTTATGATTTTGCAAGGACAATATAAATTTAGATCAATTGCAGTTCTGATACAAGTACCCTTAGAAGCTGAAAGGTAGACTGGCTTGTACTGGAGGCCTCTTAACCTTTGGAGATTCATAGTGTTTCTTTATTTTAGATTTATTGCTGTACTCAAAACTCTGAAGTGACTAAGTAGGCACTAATCTGCAGCACATTTTCAACCTCAGAGCAAACCTTATAATTCTAAAAGGATTTTACAGACACCTGCAGGTTAAAAAAAAGAATGAAAAAAAATAGATGACACGAGGACATTTACCCTTTTAACTCATTCTAACAAAGACGATTCTAGAAGTGCATCTCAGTTTGGATCCCAGGAAACCAGTCCTGAGGTCTGACTTAAGTGCTGAAATTGCCTTGTCTGGTTTAGATTCAGTGTTGCTGAACTATATAAAAAAAGACTTCATTAAGTTGGCTTTCATGCTATTTATGCCTCTGTCATTTCTTTCAGTGTTTAAGTGAAAATAACACATAAGAAATCACTGCTGACAGCCCTAGAATTTGTCTTCTATTATTTATTGTGATACTCCTCTCTCCACCCACCATTACACTCTAACAAGTCAAATATCAGTTATAGGGATATTTAAGACCCTGTAATTCACGGTATGGTATCTGTTTTGACTATATTTCATAGCCAGCATTTACTCCAAATGAGTTAAAGTATATTATTGTGGGAGCGTTTATTTTCACTACTTTACTACTTTGGTAAACTTGTTCCTATTTCTCAACTGCTTTTCTGTTCCTTCGTAAGTTTAAACCACAGGATACGACTAGCTAATGAACAGGGCTAGACACTGCACCAACCAGGTGGGTTAGTGTAGCAAATTAGTACCATGCTATTAATGGAGAAACAAATATCAAACACTCTAGATGCTCTGGCTTCACGTTGTTCACGTTTGTGTCTGAGCGAGGCTTTCCCCTTGACTCAGCCCCCAACATGGCTTTCCCTGTCTTACAGATTAGTATTACCATTTATCTTATTGTTCGAGTCAGAAATTTGGCTACCATTCTCCACCATCCGCCTCATTATTATCTGACAAATGTAGAAACAAATTGTACAGCATACAAGATAATTTGAGAGCAGCTAAGTTCTCACTCTTCACATCCTTTCAGAATTATCTAGATTGTGATCATGAATGTGTATCAACTATGGGTGATTATTTATATAAACTCTGGCTTTTCTTTCATTTCCAATGAAAGAAAATCCAATGTCTATTGAATCCGTCATAATCTTGACTTTGAAGACATTTACACTTTTAATTCATTCATATTACTGTGTTTAATAGCTTTTAGTGCTTGAACAAAGAGGAAAGTAGAAATCTGGATATATTAAAATATCAACTCTTGCAACTTTCCTATAATTGTCTTTAAAGAACTCTGATGAGAGCCAAGCCATCTATATCAAATGTAAAATAAAACCCAGTTCACATGCTAGAATTATCTTTCCTATAAGTGCAAGGTAAATGTTTATATGGTTAGATTACCCCTACTGCAACTATTGTTCAGAATTTAGTCCACTACCCTGTCAGTTTTCTCTATAAGAGTCACAGAAAAGTATGTTCATAGCCCATTTTGGTTAGTTGGCTAGTTATAATTACCATGTATTAGGAAACTGTGAAATTTAATAGTATACGTATCAAGGAATAGGAAAAGAAAATAGTGAACATGATATGTGCTTATAAGGAGCTACGACCTAATACAAGGGAGATACAAAAAGAGATTTTAAAAATGAGAAAATCGGTAGACAACCAAGATTGTAAAATTATGTACTCAAAATGTGACTATCAGGATGAAGATAATGTTTAAGTTTCACTGATATATAACAGGAGACAAACTAAATGCCAATGGTGCAATAATAAATACGTGGGATAGGACATAGCCATTAAAGAGGATACTTACCAAAAATGTTTAAAATATAAAAAATGTTCACGGTGCTATGTTAAGTAAAAATAATAAAAAATGGATCAGTATTATATAAACAATTCAAAAAATCAAATCTATGCAACTTCCAGAAGTTTACTTTTCACCCTTTCATAAAAAAAAATCTCTTTTATGGTTCAGTTTTTGTAGCTGTATTAGTTGTTGGTGTCGTCTCTACCACTACTTGTTGGTGCCATCTATTACATCCTCTATCAGTTTGTGAAAGCTTTGGCACCTGGCTTATATCCATAGAAAAGGCTTTATCACTCTGCAGTAACAAATGGCTCAGAAGTTCTGTTGACCTGCAGTGATAAATGTTTATTATCCACCTATGATAATGTCCTCACGTGTTAACTCGGGCTCTTCCCCTTGTTGTATTCTCCCTAGAAGCCAGGGTGATGGAGTCATCTCTCTCTGGAACTTTGTCACCACAGAAAGAAAAGAGACATGGCAGACCACACATAGACTTTTAAAGTTTCTGCCTCTCATCAGCTCACATCACTTCCTACACACTTCATTGGCCAAAGCAAATCACATACCTACTCCCAAACTCAACCTGGTGGGAATATGAAAACATCCTTCCGAGAGGGACATTACAAGAAGGTAAATAATAATAATATTAGATCTTACAGTAAATAATAATACTCATCTCTCATTCCCTCAGCAATCTCACATGAAATAACTTCCACTGCTATTTCACCTTAACTATCTATACTCATGTCACATCTCATATACTATGGTTTCGGCCTATCAAAGGAGCTCAAATCCCATCTCCTCACAAAACCTCTTGATTCCTTACTCAAGAGGTGATGGAAATACTTCACTTAAATGAAACTCTAGGAGGTGTATTAATTAAAGCCAAAGATGCATTATCATCTACTTGCAAATGGGAAGGGCTTTTTCTGTGTTGACCTAGAGTGGTCTGGTACTGTTGGTGGCCTGGAGCATCCTTTTTCTAATAGAGCTAAGGTCATTTATATTCACCTACTCTTACTCTTTTGGGTCCCTTCCCATATAGCCAGGTAGAATGAGTGAGTGAAATGAGGATAGAACAAGCTATCTCTCAGTAAAAATTGAGGTAACTGTTCTCTTGAATCTTGAATATTCTCATTCCTGCCTCTTTGTGAAAAGGCAGCCTTTCCTTGCTTAGAATTGACAAAACATGTGACTATTATTTGGGTTTTGGTATAGAAGTAGAAAGGATTTCCTATTTAACTCTAGTTCCAGAACTTTTAGTCTTCAACACTCAGTAGGTTTTTTTCTAAAATATAACTAGTGATTGTCTCTGGTTTGTGGAATTATATATGAGTTTTATTTCTTTTGTTTTTAGTGTTTTCTTGATTTTTCAAATATTTATTTCACAATGAGGACACAGTGATTTTTATAGTCATAATATATATATATTTTCCAAAAACAACATAGGAAAGAGTCAAAAGTAAAAACAAAGACTAAAGGAAATCTGGCATTGGGAAAGTCAGTGATAATTCCAGATCATCTGAGGGTCCATAGAATGCCTTGTTTATTTATATATGTCCCATAGTTCTCATGTTGAAAGATGCTAGTGTGACCTGATGGTTCTATGCTTCTTGCGATCCACAGATATCCAACATAGACACTAGACACTAGACAGATCAGCTCTTTTTGTAGTTCTTGGCAAAGATGAACAGAGAGGGTAACATGAGGGGAAAAAACACTGCAGGGGTTTCTGGAGCTTTTGGCTCACGCTCCAATACTGAACTCTTCTGAGTTATCCTGAAGCAAAAGGATGGAGAACATTGTAGATGCTGCCCACATTCCTGAACTAAGTACACCAAAGAACCCAGAAGCAAAGGCATCTGCGTGTTCTATCTTGTTACTTCCTTACTGAAGCACTCTTATGTTTAAGGATTTCTAATTCAGAGCACACTCACTATTAAGGAGAGGAGAGTACAGAAACAAGATGCCTTTTCTCTAAACCTTGGCTGCTTGTTTTGAGCATTTTTTTTTTAGGCATGGAGAAACTATCTGCTTTTGAGTCTATTTACCTAACCGAGGTTAGATGAGAAGACATGAAGTCAATCGAGTCAAAGAGCCAAAGAGAGACACAGATGGTGAGAGAGGGGAGAGAGAGAGAGAGAGAGAGAGAGAGAGAAGAAGGAGGAGGAGGAGGATGAGGAGGAGGATGAGGAGGAAGGGAGGGAGGGAGGGAGATCTTAGCAAGAGAGAGAGAGAAGGGGGAGGGTGGGAGGGAGAGAGAGAGAGATCCTAGCAAGAAAAAGTCCAGAATGCATTCACTAGCAAAATATTAATAAGATGTCCTAGGATCAAAACAGTTTCTTGCAACATTCTTTCTCTTTGTTGGAGAGAAGTGAAACTTTTCTGAGCTTTCTGTAGCCAACGCTTGTCAGTGATTGAAATGAAGAGATGATGTTAGGAAGAATGAGTCTTCTAATATCTTAAATGGATTGGAGAATAAATTAGGATTTTTGTTTCTTAGAAAAATACAGTCTTCAGCCCTTATTAATTACTGTGTTGAATTTTTACTCCAAATCAGTGGACGATTTATCGCCAAATTTTAGGCGTGAATTTTATGAATAATTTTAATAAATTCTAACTTGTCACAGATCTTCTAAGAAACATTTATCTGAATTAGCAAATTAATAGTTGCAAAATGGGCAAAGCAACTCAAAAAACGTTTTGAGCAGGCCGTCTCCTGTCACATTTACAGATTTACTTTTATTTGCATTATTTTACAAACAGCTTTAAGGGAGGCTATGGTTTATTGGAGCAATGCATTTATACCATCATGGTTTCTCTGGCTGTTAACAAAATTTCATTTTGAAAACACTTCAGAAGATATCTCTAGTTTAAAAAATAGAAGTAAGCTCAAAGTATAGAAATTAAAACAATTTAAAGTCAAACCGCATGTCAAACCATATAAGAAGCAAATAAAATTCAGTATAAGAAGAAAAGTTTAAGCAATCTCCAAGAATTTGTAAAAAAGTGTTTTTATATAAAAAAGAATTCTTTACCGCCTTAATCCATTATTAAAGGTGACCATTCATCCTTAGTAATCAGATCAATTTGTGCTGAAAATTTAGTTCTATATGTGTGAATTGGAAGTGATCTTATTAGTGTTCTACTACATCAAGTTTGATAAAATCCCCAATCCATTTCAGTTAAGTTTCTATTGATCCACTTAAGAGATCAATTTGGACTGGTTCGATTCTTTTGTCAAGGGATTTCATCTGGCTCGAGTTTAACGTTATGAAATAAATGTGATTTAGAAATGTAAGATGGAATAAAAAAGAGTCCAGATGAGTGTTGACAATTACTGGAACTGTAGCTTTTCCATCTGAGCATTTGATAGGGCATTGCCGTTTAGAAATGAGCTAGAAAAACAATAGGACAAAGAGGTCAAAGAGTGCCTTTCAAAGGAGTTCACAGCCATCCTGTCCCTTGCTTTTACCAGTGATTATGTTTGAAACTTGTTTGTCAATCAAAATACAGTTTTAGTTTTATTCCGAAGTGTGTCTTACATATATTTGTACTGATTTTCATTATCAAAGTATTTCCTTGTGCCTACTTTTTTGTAATTTTCTGCATGTCATCCTAATTTTTCTTAGAAGAGAAAGAATCAATTTAAAAATGTTTGGAGATCTCAGGAACAGTTACTGGAGTTCAATCTGATAACTATTTTTTTCTGCCTCCTTCATCTCCTCAGGGGTAGTTTCAGAAGTGGCCTTCTCATGGGAACTGCCCATACACATTTCTATTTCTTCCCTAATTCCATTTTCTTATTTGTAGAATGGACTAAGAACTCTTTTCAGAGGGAGGCAGTCATCAAGATCCTGTGTTCTGCCTGGTTAAGAATAGGTATGTAGGCTTGCAGACCTTTTGTATTTACTCAGTATGTTAAGGAAGTTCAAAGTCAAGTGAGGACAAAGGCATTGAAGGTAGGGACAGAACACAATGTAAAAAAGCTAGAAACTGAAATCAGTTGTCAACCTGTTACCCAATGCCACTGTGTTCTCCTGTTATCAGATAAGAGAACAGAGCCAGTCTACAGTCCATAGAATAAGGAATTTATCAGTTTGTGAAAGAAATTAGACTAGCCGAGGAAATCAAGCTCTGAAAGGAAGATGTTGGGAGATCAGAGAAATCGTCACCAAGAAGTCAAGAAAGCACCAGTTGAATCTTGTGAAGAAATCCAGGAAGCTGAGAACGCCTGGCAGCCAAAGTGGGACCATACCCAGATGCCTGTTCATATGTTCTAACAGCATAAAAAGCAGAGAAAAAATTATGGAGAAAGCCAAGACCTTGGTCAAGGAGTGACATAAGAGGCCCCATTCTAACTGTTATCTCATTTCAATTATTATTATTCAATCACTACTAAAAGTTCATTTTAAAGAATTCTGTTGTGCTTCTCATGCGGGTTGGTTTAGAAAATAAAAGTCAATAGGCTGGTTTAAAAAAAATCACCTTGACATTCATAGGAGATTTTAGGGTTCAACTCGTTTCATTTTACAAATGAGTACATTGAGATCTAGTAAGTTTAAGAGAGTCAACCAATGAAAACACAATTATGTGTCACAATGTGACATAAGATAGAATTCTATCAGTCAACTCCCACCAGTGTTTTTTTTGTTTTTTTTTTTTTCATTTTTGTTTATTTGGCTATACATTGTTTCCCCTTGAAGAGACATTTTCACTTAAAAGACTGACCAGGTCTCACACTTTAAAGTGCTTTGATCCTGTAACTAGCCTTGTTGACATTTACCTTAGCAAATCTACTTTTCAAGGTTTGGTCCTGAGAGGCTGTTTCCCTAGAGACTATGTTATAAGAGGGGTGACAAAAGAGAAGTTTTTGTATACTTACAACCTAAGAATATTCATCTTGATCTAATTTGACCCAGAAATTCTGAGATCCTATTATCTTTCATATATTGAATTAGGAACATGAAGTACAAAAAAGATCAGAAATGACCTCTCTGTTTTAGAATGAACTATGTTTTAGGCAAATCTACCGATTTATACTGTTTCTCATCAGCTGTCTTCACGTCAGCTTTTGGATGATTGAAAATGTTTGCTAAAATGTGTTAGATTAAACATTCAGCTCAAATTTATTCCAATAGGCAGAAAAATAAAGGATATGAAAGGAGGTGAAATAAAGTTTTTTTCCCCTAAGTTTCATAAAAATAGAAAAGAAAAGAAAAAAAAACTACAGAAATTGCAGGCAGCTTTTCACAAAAAAAAATGCTGTGTTTTTTAAAACTTGAACATACTGGCCAGGTGCGGTGGCTCAGCCTGTAATCTCAGCACTTTGGGAAGCCGAGGCGAGAGCACTTGGGAGGTATAAGCCCGGGGGTTCAAGACCAGCCTGGGCACCTTGGTGAGATCTCATCTCTACAATAAAAATCATAAAAACTAACCAGGCATGGTGGTGCACGTCTGTAGTTCCAGCTACTCGGAAGGCTGAGGCGGAAGGATCACCTGAGCCCCGCAGATTGAGGCTGTAGTGGCTGTGAGAGTGCCACTGCACTCCAGCCTGGGCAACGGAGTGAGACTCCAACGCAAAAAACAAACAAACAAAAAAACAAAACAGACAGAAAAGAAACTTGAACACTATGAACCAGTCTATCCTGAAAACTTACAATTCAAAATCAAACTCTGTGGGTACCGCAGTGATAAAAACAGGAATGCCTAGATTCTGTACCAGCTAATGGCTGCTTTGTCTTCCATTTTCCTAAGATATCCAAGATTACCTGAGCAAATTGCAAGCATATTTAGTTGTGCCTGTTGATTTTTGACCATTGCTCTGTTTACGACATGTGAACTAGTAAGTTTCTGACGACATTGATTAATAGTCACAGCAAACTTGGAAGCTTAATCATTCTTCGAAAAAAAAATATTGTTTGTGCAGTTTAAAGTCAATGCTGCAATGGATAGATTTTTTTTTAATACATTTAAAATCACAGAAAAATTGCTTTTATCCTGGGTGGTGTGGGCTGTTCCTTCTCTGACTTTCTGGAACTGGCTGGTAGGAATGAATTATTATCAGTCTTTTATTAACCTACTGAAGATGAAATCTACTTTGCAGGAGCATAGTGGCCATTCTACCATCTTGTTTCTTTCTGTCTCTTTTTTTTAAAAGTCGGAGTCTCCCTCCTTCACCCAGGCTGGAATGCAGTGGCACGCTTACGGCCACTGCAGCCTTGATCTGCTGGGCTTAGGCAATTCTTCTGCCTCAGTCTTCCAAGTAGCTGGAACTACAGGTGCACACAACCATGCCTGGTTAATTTTTGTGATTATTGTAGAGATGAGGTGTCACCAGTCACCAAGTTGCCTAGGCTGGTCTCGAACCCCTGGGCTCAGACAATCCTCCTGCCTCGGCCTCCCAAAGTGCCAGGATAACAGGCTGAGCCACCGCACCTGGCTCCATCCCGTTTCTTATGCCAAAAGAGGGTCAGATGAACATTCAACTCGCGGAAGCGAGACAACATCCATTCCTAGGGTGTAGCTATTGAAGAACAAATGAGCTGAGAGGGGGTGGGTGATGAACATAGGCTGAATATTCCAGAATCGGTACCTCTCCAGACTGCCACATCTGTGCTCTGCTTGATTTCTTCTGCTTCCTGTTGCTGAAACACTTCCCAACGCCCACATGTTCATGTGCATTCTGCATCTCCACTGCTACACATCCTTGTTTCCACATGACAACTACATGAGTCTCCTCTGTTCTTTCTGAGCCAAAGACATTGGCAAATACCTGGATCCACAGGAGCGCCAAGGTTTTAGTTGCTTTGCAGACCATGAAAAGCACAAGGTACAAAGAGTGGGAGAGACACCCACTGTTCAGAGCTTCCATGCTTTCCTCTGTGATAGGGTTCCCTCAACAAGCTGAAGGAAGAGGCTACTCTCTGGGTCATTTAAGGTGGGTTTGTGAGGTCGTCTTCTCTCTACTTACTTGTCTCATAGATTTTCTTGATGTTTATTTCAATTGTATGTCATAGAGGAAAAGGCAAACCAACTTTGATTTGCCCCGGTCTGATACCTCTGTCCTTTTGAGAGCACCCATTTCACTTATGTAAGAGAATTTACAAATAGTCAAGGAAGGGCCTAAAAGATGACAAAATGACAAGAAAAGAGAAACTTATTAAAAAATATATTTATGGAAATTGAGTCATTTGTCATTAAAAAAAAGGACAGTAGAGCATGATTGATGAACTTGTGGTAACAAAGAGTCTAACCATCCTGCTACAAATGCATGGAATGGAAATGTGAAACAGCTAAGAGGGATTGGATGGAAATACAAGCTAGGAATTTTATTATTGCACCCTTAGTTGGTGAGGCAAAGGCAGTGATTCACTGGATCTTGCTTGCCAACTTCATATTGTATTTTGCATTCACAATTTTTAAAATATGTATCTTAATTGACAAATGATAATTGTATGTATTTATGAGATACATGTGATATTTCTTTTTTGTGGCTCAATGTTTCACTCTGTCACCCAGGCTGGAGCTCACCACAGCCTTGACCTCCTGGGCAAAGGCCATCCTTCCTCCTCAGCCTCCTGAGTAGCTGGGACTACAGGTACAGCCACCAAGCCTGGCTAATATTTTTAAAAAATTATTTTGTAGAGACTGGTCTTGCTATGTTGCCCAGGCTGGTCTCAAATACCTGGGTTCAAGCAACCCTACCCCCTTGGCCTCTCAAAGTGCTGGGATTACAGTTGTGAGTCATAGCACTCGGGTGAATATTTTAATCTACGCATATATTGCAGAGAGATTAAATCGAGTGAATTAACATATCCACTACCTCACCCACTTATTTATTTGTGTGTATGAGTGTGGTGAGAAGGTAAAAAAAATCTATTCTTTTAGCAATTTTGAAATATACAACACATTACTATTAACAGTGGTCACCGCGCAGTGCAGTAGATCACTGAAACATATTCCTCAAGTCTGACTGAAACTTCGTGCCTGCCTGATCAAAATCTTCCCTTTACTCATCCTTTCTGCACTCTCCGGTGAACACCTTTTTGCTCTGCTTTTGCAAAACTGACTTTTTTAGATTTCACATATAAATGAGATCTTATAGTATTTGTCTTTCTGTTCATGGCTTATTTACTTGGTATAATGTGCTTCAATTTCATCTGTATTGTTGCAAATGAAACAATTACCTAATTTTAAAGAGTATAACATTGCATTGTGTAAGCGTAAATATATATATAGTGTATATACATATATATATAAAGCATGTATCTACGTATATACATCACATTTTCATTATCCAATGGATTCTTGAGTTACTTCCATACCTTGGCTATTATGAACAATGAACATGGGTGTGCAGATTCCTGGACCTACTAACATTAATTCTTTTGGATGTATACCCAGATGTGGATGCAATCACAATTTTTAAGGCTTCTCTTCAATGCCACTTCTTTTATAAGGTCTTGTTTCTCCTGCTAGTGGACCCTTCTGTCCCATGCCTCCTTAGCCAGGTTTATCTTTTCTGTTGCGTTTATAACATACCACCATTATAGTAGTTTTTATTTAGATGCATTGCCTTCCCAGTGACTTTCACAAGGATCCCGAACTGCTTGAAAATGTGAATTAGATTTTTTTCATATTTTTGTTGTTAAAAAACAAAAAAAGAATCATTGTGCTTCATGTTGGTGTTCAATTAGTTTTTTAAAAAAGTTAATCTGAAAGAAGGTTGTTAGAGAAGTCTGATTTTGGAACAAAGACTTCAGCAGAAAAGGGTGGACAAACATAGATCTCTGTGGAGCGTTAGGAAATAGGTGACCCAGGGGGTCCCATCTCATCACACCAGCTGTGAGTTTTTCCTCAGCTTCTTGCCTTTTCCCACCATTGTTTCTGTGCCTACAATTCTCAGCAATTGTTACCAGATACAGTCACTTAATATTGAGCAATTAAAATAAATTCAAACTCAAGTTTTAAAACCCAAAATAATAGGGAAAAAAAATGAGGACGAGTGGTCCACTGTTATCCATCCACATTATTCATTAACTTCTCAATAGAATCTAGGGCACCATATGGATGCACTGAATGAGCTGATTTCCTGGACAAGAAAACTGAAGCATAACTCTCTGTACATATATGGAAACAAAATAGCCCCAAGAATATGTTTACTGCTGGAAATTGGTCCACGGGGATGAGAAAAGACCATTTGCTCAGTATTCTTTTTTTTTATGGCCAGTAATCATTAATTCCTACAAGTAGCGATTCTCAATCTAAATATTCAGAAAGAGCTCTTCAATCCTTGTTGTGCATGTATGCTATTATCTTTAACAAAAGGCCTACCAGGATCAAAATGTTGACCACTTGAAGTTAGCATTTGACTCCATCAATATCTCCTCATCTCTCTGATGGTGCCCACTCGCTGCCTTCACTTATATCTTTCTGTCAGCATGACCACCATGCTTAATACAGCACTCCTTCTGCATAAAGAAACTTAGCTCTTAAATCTAAATAAGCAGAGAAATGATATTTATCCTCTTAAAGGATTTTTTTTTTGGTGGGGGGAGAGGGGAAGAAAAGAAACCAGGATTCAATAAACACACGAGGAAGGAAACAATTTATTGTGTGGGAGTGAGAAGCATTGAAATCTGAGTCTGTAGGTGTGCATGTAGTCCAGTCATGGCATTCACTAACAGAAGACAGCGAGCAAGACTTTGAAATATTTGTTCAAGTTTAACGGCAGATTCATTATTTTGAATAATTGGTTTCTTAAAGAAGCTTTTAACCCGAGTCTTATTGTCCCCCGACTACACAAAGGGCTGTGAGCCCCATGGTGGATAAATAGGCCCTGTATGTTCTAAATGAGTAGAATATTGACCTCTCCTCTCTCCAGCAGTGTGGTAGAACACAGTGGTAGAGATGACTTATGAGGCGAGTCTATCACATTAATTTAGGTGACATACTCTTTCCTTCACAAATAGCTTCAATGTTCTCTGCCCACACAGCAAATGCCTTCTTTTGAGTCAGCAATACCATTTGCTCACTTACACACATTTAAATAACTTGTTCATTAAAAAAAATCATAGTTTTTTTACGTATATAGTTTGCTTACATATATTAAAAAGAGGATGGCCTTTGTGTTTGTGAAATTTCACATTTAGCACGAGCCTTTCAATACTTGCTTTTAGTTAAAATATTCATTTTGGAAACATTTTAATTGGAAATGAAAATATACTAATAAAAGCAAATATACACATTAGTGTATATATATATATGCTACATATGATAATAGCATTACTAAGAATATTAAAGCTGTGGGAAAAAAAAGAAATGTGACCCAATTTTATTATATTTACCATGATTTTCCTGTTAATCAGCTTCAAATTCTAAGTTTTCCATTTATTTTAGTGAAAGAACTATATATTTTTAAAGTATCCTCAAGGAGATTAGTTTGATTGCTGGGTGATCAATGATGTACAATATTTAAGGTTTATTTTCTTGATGCCTTTCTGTAGCCTTGGAGATCGATGTTCTTAATGAATATGATCACTCTGCATTTCTTATAATCTTTCAACTCTGTAAATATTAGAAGGTATTTTGAAAGCCAAGATTTCTCACCTTTATACTTTATGATAGAATAATAAAAATGAAGCAGGTGAACAGGTGAGATTTCAGTTACCTTACTCTTTAGAGGAGAAAATTAGAGAGAAAAAAGAATAGGGCAACCCCTTTGGGTCCCTTCCTGCTTTGGGAGCTTTTCTGTCCTTGCAATAAATCCTGCTTTCCCACCAAAAAAAAAAAAAAAAAAAGAATAAATGAGGGTGACAGCAGCAATATGGTGGAAATCTCAGGTTTCATTCCTCACCACCCACAGAGAGTTCAATTAGCAACTATTCACAGATTAGAACATGCTTAAAAATCTCTGACACCTGGAGACAAGCCTGTGACACCCATGCGGTCTACAGAATGAAGTGAAAGCCAAACTAGAAGCATAAAAGGAATAGTCTGACTCCGATCACACTGCCCCTTTCTGTCCCCCAGGTCAGCACATCATATGGAGAGGATTTTCCTGGATCCAGAGTTTGTATGAGAGAAAAATAAAACTGGAGACAGTCGTTCAGCTTCCCTAGCATTCTAAGATGCTTCCCGGGAAGCTCATTCTTATCTCACAGGAAACACTAGGGAAAAGAGCATGGCTAAAAAGCCCTGGGTAAGGAAGAACAAAGAAAGAAAGCAAAAATCACAGTGACTTGTGAATGGATCTTGGTAATATGTCTGTGTTCCTGCCAACTGTGGCGCTCAATCAGAAACATCAGCCAACCTCATAGTCAACCCACCAAGCTGAGCTGGTTGCCTTCAGCAGCATGGTGAGAAGTTTAAACTAGTTTGAGTCCTTAGACTGTTAATAATCTCCCCGCTTGTCTTAGAGCCCACCTCAGTGACCCCATCCAGGCAAGAAGACTCCCACCTCCACAGACTTCAGAGAAGTGAAATGATTACACAAATTTGATCAGGGAGTGATCAAACAGCCCCTCAACTCAACCAAAGCCCATCCCGTGGCTTCACCGACAGAGAGGCAGTCCTCAATTATGCATTTGTAGGGCTCTGCCTATCCTGAGCAGCTCTTACCTAACCTCAGTGCCCATTCTGCCACCTTGCTCAATTGCAGATCCCGAATAGATGAATTGCTTGGCCAGGGAATATATCTTGTGAAGGGCCTGAACAGAAGCCATTGTAGTATCCAGCCAGCAGGTCTGGCTGATAGCAGAACCAGCCAGTGGTCTCACTGGATAGCATAGCCCAGCCAGCAGTCCCACCAACATCAGAGCGAAAACAGTAGCCTAGTCAACTTAAGGAAAAACAAGTTCTGTGTGTCTAGGGTTGTTATTATCTGGCCCTTTCAGAATCAGAATAGACTAAACAGTGAAGGTCTATTCCTGGCAAAGAAGACTTAGAAGGGCCACAAGACAGGCTGTCTTTTCAAATGTGCAGACGACAATGCAAGGATGTAGAGATTATCAAGTATCAGGGAATCGTGACACCTTCAAAAGGAACAAATAAAGCTTCAATAGTGGACCTCAAAAAAAAAAAATGAAGATCCATGAAATGATTAGCAGGAATGCAGGTTAGTAGTTATAGTGAAGTTCAATGAACTAAAAGAATATATGAATAGAAAATTTAATGAAGTTTGAGAAACAATACAGAAAAAAGAAACAAGATAGACAAACAGAAACAACAACAACAAAACCCCCAGACATCCTAGAGATGAAGAATTCAGTGACTGAACTAAGAAAATTAATAGAAAGCTTCAACAGAAAATTCAATCGAGTAGAAGAAAAAAAATCAGTGAAAATTTCACCTAGAATAAAAAACATTTGAAATTATCCAATCACAGGAGCAACAGACAAAAGATTGAAAAATAATGAAGAAAGACTACAGGAATTGTGGAACACCATCAAGACAGCAAACTTCTGCAGATTAGGAGTTTCAGAAGGAAAAGAAAGAGAAAAAGGACCAGAAAGTATATTTAAAGAAAGAATGGCTTTCTTAATACGGGGATTGATATAATTTAGATATTTGTCCCTTCCAAATCTCATATTGAAATGTAACTTCTTATGCTCGAGATGGGGACCAGTGGGGGGTGTTTGGGTCATGGGGGAGGATCCCTCATGAATGCCTTTTGACCTCTCAAAAGTAATGAGTGAGTTCTCACTGTATTATTTCATACGAGAGCTGACTGTTTAAAAGCATGGAAACTCTCTCTTCTCTCTTGCTCCGTCTTTCACCATGTCACACACCAGCTCCCCTTGCCTTCTACCATGAGAAAAAGTTTCCTGAGACCCTCATCAGAATCTGAGCAGATGTCAGCATCATGCTTCTTGTACATCCTGCAGAACGTGTACACTTTGGTGGGAATATAAATTATCAGTCATGATAGAAAACTATGGAGATTCCTCAGAACTAAAAATTGAATGATCGACAATCCTACTTCTGGAAATTTACTGAAAATATTTAGCATTAGTTTGTCAAAGAGGTATACACACTCCCATGTTCATTGCAGCACTATTCACAATAGCCAACTAACAGAATTAACTGTCCATCAACAGATCAATCAATAAAGAAGATAGATCCACAATGGAATACTATTCAGCCTTAAATGAAGAAGGAACTTTTATCATTTGTAACAATGTGAATGAAATTGGGTAACATTATGCCAAGTGAAATAAGCCAGGCACAGAAAGACAAATACTGCATTTTCTCACTTATACATAGAATCTAAAATAATTGAGCACATAGGAGTTGAGAATAGAATAGTGATTACAAAGGCTGAGGGGTAGGGAACACAATCTCAGATAGGAGAAATATGGTTTTATATTACTTTCATATTACTTTTTTTAGGTCCATCACACAATGTGGTGAATATAATTGATAATAAAGTGTTGTACATTTCAAAATTGCTAAGATAGTAAATTTCAAATGTTCTCACTACAAAAACGTTAAGTATTTGAGAAAAGAGGTATACTAATTTAATTATTCCACATTGCATTTATAAATCATAACATCATTTTGTACCCCATACATTTCTGCAGTTATAAGTTATAAATTTACAATTAAAAAGAAATAAGGGTGTGTCCTGCATTTTCTAAAGTTCTTATGGTTTGAGGTTTTACATTTAGGTCTCTGATCCATTTAGAGTTAATTTTTGTGTATGGGGATAGATAGGGGTCCTGTTTCAATCTTCTGCATGAGGTCAGCCAGTTTTTCCAGCACCATTTACTGAATAGGTTCTCCTCTCCCCAGTGGTGGGTGGTA